>OU503057.1:11998788-12011734 GCA_912172775.2 Fraxinus pennsylvanica
ACTCAGCTTGAAGCATAAAACTTTTTTACAAAATCATAAATATTTTTAATCATAAATTGTTCTTTATAGATCTGGAACTAATATTAATTATTAGCACCATATCTTAGAACTGTAAAAAAAAAAATCATATTGATAATGCAAAACAACATGTTTTTGTTGGATATCATATTATCAAAGAATAAGAACAATTAAGAATTTCCTTTTCGAGAGAGGGAGAAAATTAGAACATATTTTTTGAGGAACAAAAGCTTGTATATATATGAAATCGTACGGTACCAAATTAGTTTTTCAATATGTACCACTTGGCTGCGAGCCATTCAGTAATTTTCTATAGTACCGTACAGTAGCAGAAAAGGAGAAAAAAATAACACGCTTAAACTCAGTAGATTGTTGAGTGGTAAATTCACTTGGTGTATGTGTATGTTGCTGCCATGTGATAGCAAAAGCCACACGGTCTACATTTTTTTGTGGCTTTTGCTGTCACACTTGTCGTGTGGAAGCAAAGTGGTAGCAAAAGTCGCATGGCTTCCGAATCTTGTAGGTAAAATAAAAAAAATCAAGTGGCTTTAAAGCGAAAAAGGGTATTGAGAAATCACACGACTCGACAGTCCGTGAGGTGATCTTTCAAAATATATCGTGTGGCTTTCGAGTTGTATGAAATAAAAAATCAAATGACTTTCGAGTCATATGGTATCCAAAAAAAAAAAAAAAACAATTTCCAAGTAAAAATCAGCTTAAAAATCACACAGCTCAACGAGCCATACGATTATCTCTCAAGTACCACATGAATCCAAACCATACAATAATTCCCACATCTCGATGAACATGCAGTAATCTTCCATGAAAGTTTTAATGGTTGGACGGTCTCCACCAATGACCACAACAAATCGTATTATGGCCAAATGGTCCATCCATTGACCAAAGCGCTCTCGACCAACGATCTGATCAACCTTGAGCCTGAACTACTATTTAATTCAAGTAGAACTCATATCAATGAGCAAGGGACAAATTGTAGTAGCAAAAACTATTCCACTAGCCCAAGCGACCCAAATCACGAAACAAAGTCCACTTAACGAACTGCATCTTTGGCTTAACTCTTTATGCCTATCGATCCGTATCATGGTCCAAAACCCTCGGATCAATTCGAAACCTCCAATAATTTATCTTTAAAATAAATTACATTATCGCTAATGATATAGGAGTTATAAACAATCTTGATATCTCAACCAAATAAATCCGCTCAGATTATGCTCCAACCAACCAGAAATCTCGCAAAATCATAGCCAATCTCGTTTAGAAGGTTATCTTACTTCTATAAATTTCATGGTCAATCACACATTCAAATATCCTAATATGCTCTACTCTTAATTATTTCTTCTTAAATTCCATTAGCACTTATATAATTTTCGACTAGTCTTACTGACTTGATCGTTGGAGGGTCTTCAGCCGGCACCACACCAGCGTCCTCTTAAGATCTTTAACGATCCTTCTTTCTTATTCTATTTTCTTGAGTTTCGCATGATTACTATTGGCCTAATCGATACGATTTCCTCAATTGTAGAATCTACTTTCTATTTTTTATAAATTATATATTCTCAAAAAAAAAATCATTATTTCTAAAACAAATCTATAATGTATTAAATATCACATCATGTGATAATCATTTTTTGGAAGATTTATCCTTACTATAATTCAATTATTTCAGTAATATCACACTTTTTGTTTTTCAATAAATATTTAATTATTTCAATAATACCTTACTTTTCATTTTTTAATATATATTTAATTTATTATTCATTTGAATTATTTGAACAGTATTATCATTAATTATTTTGTTAATTATTTAGTTATGATGAATGTACATTTGACGCATTCAGTAACTTATTTTTCATTTTTCAATATGTATTTAATTTATTTAACCATATTTGACAGATTCATTACCTTTTTATTTTGCAATTTGTATTTGATTTATTTAATCATTTGAACAATATTATCATAAATTATTTTGTCAATTATTTAGTTATGATCAATATACATTTGACATATTCATTCCACTTAATTGAATAATAAATTAAATTAAATTCATAAAAAAAACTTTTGGAACAGAAGATAAATATTTTTAGCATTTTATTTTAATTGATTTATTCAATAAATGTTAAGATACAGAGAATGTAAATGGGGGTATCTATAATAAATAAGTTCAATTGATATAAGCGAATATGAAAAAATGATGGTATTTGTTAGATGTCCAGTTGAAATCAAAAGGGTAAATAGATAGACTATTGTAATTGACTTCCTCAACTATTTAACTTATTTTCACAAATTGATTTTTATTTTATTTGAATCAAAAGTTCATTCTACGTAAATAATTTGTATTAGTTATTTTTTATATTCTAACATTTTACAATATTATTTGTATATCACGTATAAAGCATTTCAGAATAACGTGCAGAACATGTTCAATTATGACTATTTTTTTTTTTTTTCCAAAAATTGGCTCAAACATTGGCTTAGTTGGTGTATTTTTTATTATTTTTTTTTTTTGGGGTTAACTTCAACGTTCACTTATTATTTTCTAACACACCCCCACGACATTCACCCGATTCACTTCAGTTCTACGCAGTTAGTGCACATTGGATGCCCCATAGAGAGGTCTGTGCATTCGAGTGTACTTGCTAGAAATATATAGAGGCCATTGCGAATTCTTCAAACCGAAATCCAGAGCAGAGAGATAGGCAAATTCTTCTTCCTTTAATACATCGTACCTCACAGATCTCTGTAAAATGGCTCAACCTCTCTTGAAGAAAGACGACGATCGCGATGAAGAAGGTGGGTGTTCAGATGAAAAAAAAAAAGATTCTTATTTACTGCTTATTGTTGAGTTATTTCAGTTTTTGTTTTTTATTTCAATTGATTCGATTTCAGTTTCGATTCATACTTCAGTTTATCATTTTTCTACGTTGAGTTTCAGATCTACATTTCCCAGTATATACGAAATTATAGATTTAATCGCAAATTGAATTATAAAATGAGTAGGTCGTTTTTCTGTTGATCCTTTAGCATATGACTTTGGTATTACTTGAGTTTTCTTCCACTTATGGGCATTTTCGTTTCAGTTTTCATTGAATGATTTGATTGATTTTTAACTGTTTGCGTTAAGTATTTCCTTGATTAAGTTATAGGTATAGGTTTTTGTGAACACAATTGGGATATTTCTGTGATGCGGATAGGAGACATGAATAATTTCTCTGATTGGTTGGAATTACATTAATTTGGATAAGTCAATTTCTGTTTAGATCTGCTTAATTTGGGGTCTTAGGCATGCTGATGTTGATTTTGTTATTTTTCAGCAGAGTACTCTCCTTTCTTGGGGATCGAGAAGGGTGCGGTGTTACAGGAAGCTAGAGTTTTCAATGACCCTCAGCTGGATGCCAGGAGATGTTCACAGGTACTTCTTTTTGTTACTTTGCGAATCAATCCAACCATGAATTTTGTAAGTTTGCAAGAAATAATCAACATTTTTGCTTTTTATTTTTTTAGGTGATCACAAAGCTCCTGTATCTTCTGAATCAGGGCGAGACGTTTACCAAGGTTAGATTATCAGTCCGTTACAATCTCTCTCTCTCCTGCTCTCATGCATAAATTTAAAACATTATTAAAATTGCACGAGTTTTAGAATGATAATACTGTACTTCTGTCGGTAGAATGTAAACCATAGGTCTTTTATGTTTGTAGTATACTAGTATCAATGTTCTGATTTCTATAGTTAGTTAATAATTATCGATAAAATTAGATAACTTTGAAGATTCAATCAGATACCTTTACTCTGGATACTTATAGTAACAGCACATTAGTATTGAGAAAACACAGTATGGTGAAATCCATTTGTATACTCACTGTTCCATAGGTGATTACTTGGAAAAATGTTTGAACATTTTATTGGAGAACCTTTAGCAAGTTCCTTTTACTTTGCTCTTTTAATCAGCTGTGTGTATTATATTATATTTTCTAGTTTCTAATTATTGTTTTTAAGATCATAAATATGCAAGGAGCTTCATTTGAAGTTCCCCAGTAAAAGTACAAAAAGAAGATGAGTTTGCAATTGAATTTGGTAACTGACTTCTAAGGAAGCGACATAGTTTACATTTTGGACTCTTGCATACTTATGTTTTATCTCTTAGAATTTTCTATACCTTCCTGGTTATTAGATGCATATAAATTTGCATGCCTATAAAGTTGAAACATTGACTCAAAAATCTCCCTTTTATAGACTTTCTTCTCTGAAATTGTGTACGGTGAGATGTGTTTAGAGACATTGACATTTCTCAATGTGCTTGTTTAACAAGTGAGATTGCAAAGTAACATTTTCTTGGTGCTTTTATCTGTTCATTCTTACATTGTACCAGCATCATTTTACTTTGAAGTCCCAAAACTGGATTTCGTATAAGCTCCTATTAATTTGATTTCTAGATTGAAGCCACAGAAGTGTTTTTTTCCGTTACAAAGCTGTTCCAGTACAGAGATATTGGTCTCAGAAGAATGGTTTATCTCATGATAAAGGAGCTTTCTCCTTCTGCAGATGAGGTTATATGGTTTCCTTATTTTATATTTTTACTTTTTTCCTTTTTAAAATGATTCCATGCTTTTAGAGTAGTAGAAAATGAACTCTTTCTTTTATGACGTCAAAGGTTATCATTGTCACAAGCTCCCTTATGAAGGACATGAATAGCCGTACTGATATGTACCGCGCAAATGCAATACGTGTCTTATGTCAAATAACTGACGGAACACTTCTAACACAAATTGAAAGGTATCTCAAACAAGCTATTGTTGACAAAAACCCAGTGGTTGCCAGTGCTGCCCTTGTCAGCGGCATTCATCTATTACAGGTACTACTGAATGTGTGAGAAGTCAAATCTATTTGCCAATTAAGTAAATTTCTGGTGTAACAATATATTTATTTGACAGACAAACCCAGAGATTGTGAAAAGGTGGAGTAACGAGGTACAAGAAGCTGTTCAATCTCGTGCTGCACTTGTGCAATTCCATGCACTTGCTTTGCTCCATCAGGTATGTGGTTTCTCTGAAAGGATTTAACTGACTCTCTTTTACCAATATATAATTCCCTTCCCTCCCCTACTAGGTTTTTTATTAACTCTCTCAGCTTCAAGTTTTTGGATTTGTATTTGAATGATTAAAATTAGATCATATAAGCGAGTTAGCTACATGATCACATGCTAATATATGGAGTTTTACCACTACTAATTTAGAGCCCGGGGCAGTTTAAAGTAATTTTCTCTGGATACATTTACTTAGCTTATACTCATTTTAATACAAGAAATTTCAGATGTTGTTTGCCTGGTTTTCTCTTTGGCTACTTATTGTCCATAATGAAAAAGAGCGATTCTTCCTCATTTTCCTCCAGCTGTTGACTAGCTTGTAATTTGTGTAGCTTGCTCTATGTGATTCATTGTGCTATTTTTGTTCCTCCCCCCATGTAAATATAGGTTTCTGTAGGATACAGTACTTGTATGAGTGGAAGAGTCTCCATGAATTGTGGCCTAGGTATCATATTTCTGAAAAATGTCTTGAGTTTGTTGTCTCCGTACCATTGTTGTGTAAAAAATGAATAATTATACCCATAAAATGTTTCTCTCATCTTCTATTTTTGTGTAGGTAATGGAATATTTAATTTTTCTTTTTGTTTCTGGGGGTTGGGGAGAGAAATGTTGATAACCGAAAGAATCTATATATCAGTTCCCTTTTCACTAGAATTTTGATTATGACATACCTTTGTCTTTTGTCATTTTTGTTTCTGAAAGTAGTACCTGCATTGATTGTTGGTATAATTTCCTTAAAATTTATAGGCAACATTTCTCTTTCATTATGTGTCTGCTTAAAAGGATGAAATACGTGCACACAAGAATGTATTAGAGCATCTCCAATGGTGGTGTAAAATTGGATGTAAATTGGCATCTCCAAAACCACTTTTCCATCCCCATTTATATCCCGGTGGATTTAAATCCAAATTCTGCTTCAATGGAAAGATCTAAAAAAATTGGGTGCTAGTGGGTTGGCGGCTTTTTGCCTCTTTGTGAGTCCCACAAGTAGATCTAAAAAAAAGAGGTAAATGCCCATCTCTTTTTACATTTTTTCCGGAAAATGCACTTTGCATTTCCTTTGCATCTCTCCATTGGAGAGGTTTTCGGCCCCTTTGAAGATCTAAATCACAATTTAGATCTAATTTAGAGCACTCTTGGAGATGCTCTTAGTTTGGCTACATAACTCTTGATTCTCCAAATCATGGGTTTATGGAAAAAGTCTTCAGTGTAAACACATGTTTGGCTTTCGTTTAAATGTTCTATTGCTAAATTTGCAGATACGACAAAATGATCGGTTGGCTGTTAGCAAGCTAGTAACCAGCTTGACAAAGGGGACCGTTCGTTCACCTTTAGCTCAGTGCTTACTGATTCGTTACACTAGTCAGGTAGTGTTTTAATTTGATAATGATGTTAAATGTCTTTCTTTTGTTGTGTCATATCACAAGTACTGATTAATCATGCAATCATTCGACGTGTCTAGGTTATAAGAGAGTCAGGTGTAAATACCCAGACAGGGGACCGCCCATTCTATGACTATCTTGAGGGCTGTCTCCGTCACAAAGCTGAAATGGTTATCTTTGAAGCAGCTAGGGCAATCACAGAGTTGAGTGGTGTGACTACTCGAGAGCTGACTCCGGCCATAACTGTTTTACAGCTCTTCTTAAGTTCATCTAAGCCAGTGCTTAGGTTTGCTGCAGTCCGGACTTTGAATAAGGTGGTTATTCTTTCTATGATGATTCTACTAGTGTGAGGATATTCATTTTGAGGGTACTTTTGAGCTTTTCAAAGCTTTTGTATGGCTACCTACGCCAATATTTTGTAACCAATATAATTGTATTATGGAACTGGGATATTTGATGGTACAGGTCTTTGTACTACTGGTTTCTCCAAGGAGTTCGGACCTAATAATGTGTAGTTTCTGGACAGATATCTATCTAAATTGCATTATTGGAATGTATATGCCCCGAATTTGCTAGACATTCTATTTATGTTATCTGTTCCCATATTCTCTACGAGTTCCACGAGAAGTATTGCTTCCAGAGGAGTAGTGGCATCACCTATTAGTTGAATATTATGTTCCATCCTATCAAAACGATGTTATAGATGATTCAATATTTGACCAATTATTAAAGAAGGTTTCACTTCCACAATCCCCATGATATCTCTCCCTTCTGCTTACTATGTTATGATGCAAGGTCTTTCTATGTTGATGTATTCCAAACTTTAATTTTATGTAGGTTGCTATGTCACATCCCATGGCCGTAACGAACTGTAATATAGACATGGAGAGCTTGATATCAGATCAAAATAGAAGCATTGCTACCCTTGCCATTACAACTCTACTGAAAACGGGCAATGAATCGAGTGTTGATCGCTTGATGAAACAGATTACAACTTTTATGTCTGATATTGCTGATGAATTCAAGATTGTTGTTGTAGAAGCTATAAGATCATTGTGTCTGAAATTCCCCCTCAAGTACAGATCTCTGTAAGTGATTTTACAATTTTCTGGATTCGGATTGATGAACTTCATGTTATGTATTTAAGAGTACAAGTATCTAATTATGCTCTTGGCCTTGGGTTTTCTTCAGGATGAATTTCTTAAGCAATATTTTGAGAGAAGAAGGTGGATTTGAGTACAAAAAGGCAATTGTGGATTCGATTGTGATCTTAATTAGAGATATTCCAGATGCCAAAGAAAGTGGACTACTTCATTTATGTGAATTCATTGAGGATTGCGAATTCACATATCTTTCCACCCAGGTTAACCTTTTTTAATATTGGCACCTTCCATTCTTCGGCAATTTACGTTTGTTGCATCTTAATGCGATTCATTATTATTTTCCAATATTAACTAGAGTTATGTTAAATTGATACCCTGTTAGATCCTACACTTCCTTGGAAATGAAGGACCAAAGACAACTGATCCAAGTAAATATATTCGGTATATCTACAACCGTGTGATACTTGAGAATGCAACTGTTCGGGCCAGTGCTGTCAGTACACTGGCGAAATTTGGTGCAATGATTGACTCATTGAAAGTATGACAGGATTAATCTCAGTTAACATCATAGTTTAATAGACATGAGTTATTAACTTGGAGGTAAACATTTTCTTTCTTTGCTGCAGCCCCGCATATTTATTTTGTTGAGACGTTGCCTTTTTGACAATGATGACGAGGTCAGCTTTCTGTTCTATCAAGACTTTTAAGTGTGTTACTATTTTTGTAATTGCATGTCTATGGTTTTTTATATCGAATCTCCAATGTTTGAGAGTCTGAGATTTTATTGATGAGATCAGGTTAGGGATGTGTCCCTAGATTGTAATCATAAGAATTTCATCCATTAAAATGGGAAAGAAATTCTGTCCTAATGGTAATTCTAAATTTTTAGTACTGTTACTTCCATTCCTTACATAATTGCAGCTCCCCGTAAAGGGGTCCCTGCTGAAAATAGAAAATCTTGATTGAAGTGCTAGCCAATGTATCTATGTTCTTTCTATGACAACTATGGTTCACTATTTCAGTTTTTTTTTTTTTTCAATTTTGTATTTAAAATAGAAAAAGCTAGATTAAGAAACAAGGTTTGCAGATATTTTTTTTAATTGATTTTCTTAAAAATTATGATAAGGTGCCTAGAAGTGTTACTCTGGTTATTAGGGAAAAAATGAATATTAATTGGTTATACCGATAGAATTAAGCATATTTAAGAAGTCGTATTAGATTTATCGATATTATTAAGCATATGCACTCACTCACGAGTGTTATATTCTGGAGGGATAATGATATAAAATCTCCTATTACTTTGAACTTGCATTGAAATTCCACTGAGTCTTTGTTTTCATGAAAAATCTCCAAGATGGGGTCTTTTAGCATATGTTATCTATTGATGATACAGTTTTACTTAATAAGACACTGAAGGAATAAATAGTAAATTAGGGCTTAGCACTTTCGAATCTGAAAGTTTAGGGTATGTAGAACTAAGATAGAATGTGTTGATTGTCCTTATGCTTATAGTGTAAACAAGGATGATAGTAGAGCGTCATCAACCAATACCATGGACATGATTGCTTATTGCAACCTTGTGTTTACCCCATAAGGTATTGTTTTGCCTTTCCTTTTGCAGGTCCGGGATAGAGCTACATTGTACTTGAATACCCTTGGAGGTGATGGTTCAGTTGTTGAAACTGATAAAGACATGAAGGAATTTTTATTTGGCTCTCTTGATATTCCATTGACCAATATGGAGACAAGTTTGAAAAATTATGTGAGTATTCGTCTTAAATTGTTGCTTATTTGAGTGTTCATGTTGTTTTCTATTTGTGTCTCTTTCTGTACTGTTTGAAGTCACTGTTTTTTCATTTATTTGCAACAGATACAGAACCCATCAGAAGTTCCTTTTGAAATTGATTCTGTATCTAGAGAGGTAAAATCTCAGCCCCTTGCTGAGAAAAAAGCCCCAGGGAAAAAGCCAACTGGTTTAGGTGCTCCTCCAGCTGGCCCCACTCCAGTAGCTGATACTTATGAAAGGCTACTCTCCTCTATCCCAGAGTTTGCAAGTTTTGGAAAGCTTTTCAAGGTTTTGGCTGAATATCTTCGATAGCAAATTCCTCATTGTGATTAAATTTTATAATTTCTAATTATGAAGTACTCTATGAACTTTGTTTCACATGTCAGTCTTCAGCACCGGTGGAGCTTACTGAAGCTGAAACTGAGTATGCAGTTAATGTTATTAAGCATATTTTTGATGGCCATGTGGTGTTTCAGTACAACTGCACTAACACAATTCCAGAACAGCTGCTGGAGAATGTGAGATTTATCTTTTGCTTTCTGACATTAGGTTGAGAATTTTGTTTTCTCAAAATTTTCTTACTTCTTCCAGGTGTTTGTTATTGTGGATGCTTCCGAAGCTGAAGAATTTTCTGAAGTAGGATCCAAACCCTTAAAAAGTCTTCCATATGATACACCAGGACAGACATTTGTGGGATTTGAGAAACCTGAAGGCGTTCCCTCTGTCGGGAAGTTTTCGAACATGTTGAGGTTTACTGTTAAAGAGGTACTTGTCCCTCCCATCGCCCCATTAGCTTTATGTATCATTTGCAGAATGACAATCATGTTTGGCCAAGCTTGAAAAAATGTAGAAGTTACTTTAAGTAACTTTCTGTTTCCAAACATGTATGGATAAGTTGTTTTTTTCGTGCCTTACAGTTGAGAAAGTTGCTTATTTTGAAAATAACTCTTAACCATATTCTCAAAATAAGTAACTTATTTCTTACTTTTACTAAAAAAAATAATATTTGTTAAAAAAACTTACAAGTACATTGTTTTTAAGCTTTAGCCAAACACGCCAATAAAATTCAGACCTCAAATGTGTGACTGAATAGTTTGGGGTTAACCAAATCGCGACAATCACCATAGGAACTTGTAGCTTCTGTTTTCCAACATACAGGTGGATTTATATTTGAAGTAAAAGATATAGTCGTATATTTGGATGATAAAGATGCATATATATGATGCTTCATATTATTCTATACATTGTTAATTTTGGACTATACATGAATACGTGCTCATGTCTACAACTCCGCATGTACATGAAATCTTTTGATCATTTTGTGATTTTGATTAGTGAACCCTATTCATTCAATTGGCATACTAGGTTGATCCCTCAACTGGTGAGGCCGAAGATGATGGAGTGGAAGACGAATACCAACTCGAAGATTTTGAGGTTGTTGCAGCAGATTACATGGTTAAAGTAGGGGTCTCCAACTTTAGGAATGCCTGGGAAAGCATGGGCCCCGACTTCGAACGTGTTGATGAATATGGACTTGGGCCAAGGGAAAGCCTGGCAGAATCTGTTAACGCCGTCATCAATCTTCTTGGCATGCAGCCTTGTGAGGTAAGCCTTTGCCCAATTGCATTTTCACCATGTAATTAGACTTTTAGATTTCTTTCTTTTTCTTTTTAGCTAGTCATGATAATTCACCATTTTCTTTTCAATAATTTCCTGGTTCAATAGCATTGTGTGGAATTTAACTCTTGCAAGTGACGGCAACATTCCAATCCGCGAGGAATTTTCTTGATGAATTGCTGACTTCCAGTTCATTGTTCACTGTACTTGGACGATAGTCTTATGCTGCTGTTAGAATTAAAATATTTTCACTGCTGCTTCTGGAAGGAACCTGAAAGACATTTGCTTTCCTTGTTCTTTTTCCAGGGAACAGAGGTCGTCCCGAGCAACTCAAGATCCCATTCATGCCTATTATCTGGCGTATATATAGGCAACGTGAAGGTTCTTGTCCGATTGTCTTTTGGAATTGATGCCTCGAAAGATGTGGCCATGAAGTTGGCTGTTAGATCGGAGGATGAGAATGTCAGTGATGCAATCCACGAAATAGTTGCAAGCGGGTAATTTTGTTGCCCCCATTTTTCAAATTTTCTGTCTGAGGTAAAACTGGTTCTGGATTTTGTCGAATATTAAATGAGAATAGGGGTTTTTATTTTGAGTAATTAGTAAAGATTTCTACTTCGGTAACTGCCTCTGCAGTGTATATGGCCTGCTTTAAAATTCAATATATTCTTACATTTATTTTTTTATTTATTATTCTCCCAAAATAAAGATAAATGTTTCGTGTGTCCCTATATTTTTCTAGGGTTTCGATTGGCTGACTCCTGATTCTTTTATTTGTTGTAACTTTGAAGTGTATTGATGACTTTTTTGGGGCTACGATTGTATCTATCTAAGAGTAAAATATCTAAGAGTAAAAGTAGTACTCAACGTAACTTAGCCCGGGAATTTTAACTACACATTACATAGGATTCATCTTTAATGGTCACTTTTTTACAACTCAATTAAAGGGATTTAACCGCTCTTTTTTTTTATTATTATTAAAATCAGCATTTTAGCTCTCCCAAACCAACAATAAATAATGTGCTCGAGTTTTCTCGGATTCTTAAATGAAAACCAGTAAAGAGGGAAAAAAAACCTAGTAAAATCCTAAAACCCCGCAAGGGTACAATATCAAGGCAAATTCGAGCCTCTAATATTGAAATCATTTGTTTTTGCGTGTCAGCGTACAGTACTAGTACTAGTCATCCTTATTATGCACAACAAATTGAAGATTTTGTGAATGATTTGTATTAGTTTTATCTTTTTAGAGTTCAATGTCAGTACTTAATTAAAAGGAAAGATCGTCCCCCCTTGATCACATCATATTCTTGAGGATATTTTCAAGTTCAATTGTCATCATGTGATTGGTTTTGTTATTATTTAGTCAAGAAGAAAGATTATCCTCATTGACTAAAAAATCGCAGTCTACCTCGTCAAAGTTAAGTCCTTGAGAAATGGAGTTAGGATAACACAAACATAGGATTTAGATAGTAATTAAAATAGAATTGAGTTCAAATTATGTTTGTTTAAATTCATTTTAATATTGAATAATACTAGATGTACATTCCTTGTTAACATTAAGGATGACACCCTCTTATGTGGATAAAATATGACTAGTGGGTTGATGAAGTGTGTTTAAAATTAAAGACAATTATTACTGCCATCTCATTAAATGTCAAAAGATAATGTACATGTTTGATTTCCTTGCTTTCTTGTTCATTTTCTTATGTGTCAAATTGTCATGCATCATTAATGCCTCATACTTCTGATTTATTTCAGCCTGATTTTGTTGCATTAATTCCTCTGTTCTTTCTTTTTCTACACAACCTTCAAGGTCTGCTCAGTGGCCTCATCATTGGCTGTAATATGTTTTAATGCATCACCCAAACCATCAAGAATTAATCCATTTGTACAATTGTGACTGACAATGATAACAGTGATGTTGTCAAAATTTAGACC
>OU503057.1:12024129-12035800 GCA_912172775.2 Fraxinus pennsylvanica
CTCTAGCAATTTCTTGAAGCACACGATTTTTCCTTTCAACAACTCCATTTTGTTGTGGAGTGATCGACGATGAGAACTCATGCTGGATTCCCTCCTCCAGGCATAAGTTCTCAAAATTAGAGTTTTCAAACTCTTTTCCATGATCACTCCGAGTTTTAGATATTGTAAAGTGTTTCTCATTTCTAAACATTTTCCACAAAGATATGACAAGATTAAATACCTCAAATTTTTTTCTCGACAACTCTATCCATGCGTATCGATAGAAATCATCTACCACAACCAAAATATATCGCTTACTACCAAGACTCTCCGTCCTAAATGGTCTCATTAAGTCCATATGGAGTAATTCTAGCGACTTGTTTGTCAAGATTTTAGAAGTTCGTTTATGATTTACTCAAATCTATTTACTTTGTTGACGCGGTCCACATAAAGTGGTTTCATTATTTTCAAGCTTAGGTAAACCATTAAAAATTTCTTTCTTAGCAAGTTTAGACAAACTCTTATAGTTCATATGACCAAGGCGTTGATGCCACAGTTCCTTCATATCAATCTTAGCACTGCTACACACATAGTTGGAATAAGAAAGAACTCCATAACAATTGTCAGAAGTTCTTACACCTTCAAGAACGTTACAAGTAGAATCATACACAGTACATATTTTCTGGACAAAACTAACCTCAAAATCAGCATCACATATTTGACTAATGCTTAATAAATTTGACTTTAAACATTTCACATAAAGCACATCTGAGATAGCAAGTAATTCAGATATATTAATAGTACCTTACCTAGAATAGGTGCGGCAGCCCCGCCTCAAAAAGTAACCATACCGCTATTCCAATCATTGAGAGTAGAGAACAAGACTTTACTACCACACATATGTCTAGAACATGCACTATCAAGATACCACATAGAGTTATTTTGAGCTTTAAGTGCAACGTGGGCAACATAGCAACTCAACTGATCATTAGACCTAGGAAGATCAATTTTCTTAACCTATTTTTTAGAAGTAGATGTGATTCTAGTTAACCGAGTCATCATGTCAGTTAAGTGGCTAACCTGGTTGACGAGAAATTTCACCTTGCTCGAGATATCTTGACTTTTACTACTAGTCGCGAGCTTACGACACCTAGGTCTTGTGTGTCCCAGTGCACCACAATGGGGATAGGTGGGAATGAACCTAGACTCAAACCTACTCAGAGGTTGTTGCCGATTTATAGGACGATTTATCCTACGTTGTCCAGTAGGTCTCGATCCTAAAACATTCTTGCCATTGGGTTCAGGATTAGCAGCATTCTTAATTTTGTTGGTGGTTAGGACGAAAGTGGTCTGGGAAGTACTTGCAGTAGTATTACTATTTTGAATGTATCCTAGATCGTGCCTACTTCCAACAAGCTTGTTCATCCTTAACAGATTATCGAGTTTCTGAGTACAACTCGTGAAGGAATGAAGTTGAGTATTAGATTTTTCTAGATCACTTATTAAGGATTTAACTTTTGCTTCTAGATTCTCATTAACAAATTTCAACTCACCCAAATTTTTGGTAAAATCTTGAAGGTTACCTAAGAGTCTCTCTCTGTCTCTCTCAAGTTCATTAACCTTTTTTAGTACAATTTTATTGACATTCTTGATTTTAAGACTCTTATCAAATAGCTGTCGATAAAATTCATGAATATCAGTCTCATCCTCAGAGTCATCCTCAGAATTCTCACTTTGTTCATCATTCTCCACTGTTTTACTCTCCTTACCAGATTCAATCTTAGCTATAGACGTGAAAGCCATAAAACTTTGTTCATCCTCACTGCCAGAGGTATCACTCTGAACACTCAAATCTAGTTTATCATCACTCAAAGTCACTGTTAATCCCTTACCCCTTCTTTTATTCAAATTCTTCTTCAAATTAGGACATTCATTCATATAGTGACCCAAACCCTGACACTCATAGCATCTAACTGACTGGGGTTTTTTACTAGAAGTCTTAGGGTAATTATTCTCACACTTATCTTTCGAGAATTTACTAGAGACATCATTTTTCCTATCGTGAGGTTTTCTCCTTTTCCTCATCGCCTTCTAGAATTTTTTCAAGAAATAAGCTATTTCGTCGTTCCTAAGGATTTCAGTGTCAGTAGACTCACTTTTTTCTTTTTTAATGGTGTTCATGGATATGGATTTAATCTTCTTTGGTTGAAAAATGGTGAGTTCATAGGTTTAGAGAGATCCGACGAGTTCCTCTATCTTAACTTCGCCTAAGTCCTCACTTTCTTCAATAGCAGTGATCTTAGGTCTAAATCTTTCAGGTAGGGATCTAAGAACTTTTCAAACTATCTTAGAATCGGGAATCTTCTAACCTAAGTTGAAACTTGAATTTACTATATCATTAAGCTTCGCATAGAATTCGTCAAACGATTCATCGTCTTTCATTCTAATTTTTTCAAACTTAGAGGTTAACATTTGCAGTTTGGAGTTCTTAATAGTTTTGGTACCCTCGTGTGTGGTTTCTAAGATATTTCAAACATCTTTAGCATTCCACACATCGACACTATCCTAAACTCCTCTGTAGACACAACCATAAATAGAGCTTGAAGTCCTTTACTATTCCAGTTGCAATCAGTTACTCGATCTTTGGTCCAAAGAGAAATGTCAGTGGGTGTAACAACATCAGCAACAGTGGATGAAGGTGCAGTCCAACCATTTTGTACACTGATCCATCTAGTAAGCATAGTTGCTTCCGTAAAAAAATGGAGGTACGGATAGAGACTGACTCATCTAGATTAATTTATGGGTCAGGAATCGAAATGTAGCTCTGATATCAATTGAAATTACGATGTTCGACCCAAATTATACCTAGAGGGGGGTGAATAGATGATTATGTGGAATTAAAAAATTAATAATTAACTAACGACAAGTCACTATTAATTATCTTTAGATGATTAATTAATCAAGTCATTTTTTCTAAGTTGAATTACCGAGTTATATGAAAGCAATAAATGAATAACCAAATTGATCACGGAAAATCCCCAATTGGGTAAAAACTTCAGGCACTTTGCCAGTTAACAATCCACTATAAACGAATTATGAACTTACAATCCGCCATACACGACTACCACTCGTACTTTCTGACCTCCTGACTGCAATTTCCACAGCCCTCCTTGATTGCGTGCTCCTACACCAACTCCCAACTATAGTTTTCAAAGCCCTCCTGGATTGCGTGCTCCTGCACCAACTCCCAATTTTATGAATTCGTCTATCTCATGTGTATTAACGAAGAACTCCGCGTTCTTCAACAACTGAAATTCCAGTCACATTCCCCTAATCTTTAGAACTCTGATAGATGTACAGTAAGTATCAGTTTGGTATTTGGATTATAGGTTTGATCTTTTCAATGCCAAGAACAAATCAAACATGAAGGTTGAAAGCTTGTTTGACGAAGAGGATATGAAGCATTAAGTATTTTCTCATTGATCAACCTTAAGAAAAATCGTCCATAGGCTTGCTGGTATTTATAGTTTAGGTTTAGGATTGAATGGGCCAGACAAAAAGCTTTAAAAACATTAAATACATTTTTTTGAGAAACACTATCGCTCGAGCGAAGGTTGGACGACAAGCGACCGACCATGTTTCTGTTTCTGCCGCTCGAGCAAAGTCATGGCGATAGTTTAGCGAAATTGATGCGCAGTTTTTTCCTTCTTTCCATTCTCGAACCCTAAACCTAATACGACTCAATTAACTATATTTGCAACTTGCTCATTGACTTTTACAACACATTAATTCTAGTTCTTTTTGTTCATAGATTTGTCAATTACATTAAAAACCTAACACCTTCCAACAAGCTTAATTTTTCGTGTTCTTTCTGGCTAGAGGTCACACTCTGTGTCCCCTCGTTATTTGTACTTTAATCACTTGTATACATTAATAAAATATCATTGTAATGGTTATTTAAAAAAAAAAAGAAAAAGTTTTACAATTTGATTGTATAGCAAGCACATGGATTGATTTGTGTGTGTGTATAGGATTGTTAGCAATATTAATTTGTATCCTAAAAGGTATACATAATTCTTCGAAAAATATTATAATATAATAGCCTTCAATTATAGATTCTTTTATTTTTTTCTGAAAAGTTTTTAATGATAGTTTTATTCAAACTGTCAACGATGTAATAAATAAAATAGTTAGTTGACTACCTCGTCATTGGTAATTTGGTACTGTTCTTGTTGGATATTACCCTCAATGGATCAAGATATTTCCATCACAAATGTGCAAAAAAATTTAGTGAAGGAAAAATTTCATCAAAAATTATGACATCATAAATAATTCGTTTAAAATTAATTATTAATTAAACTTGAAGCGCTCACCTTAAAAGGCTTGGTCAAGACTACTAAAAGAAAAGTAAAAGAAAAAAGGAAAAGATAAAAAAAAAAAAAAAAAAGACTCAGATTTTAAGTGTGAGATTCACCTTAGCATGAAAATGCGAAATTGGTGACATCATAGTGAAATTGTCAAAAAATTCACAACCAAAAAAATTAAATTAAGTGTAGAGATGCATTTTCTAGTTAGTGTGGTCGTTGTTTCATTAAATTCTTAGAGATTTAAGACGTTAAACTAAATGTATTCAGATTCATATAAAGATATGAAATTGACTTAGTTAAATAATCAATTTGAAGTCTAGAAAGGTAAATTGAATACATTAGAAGAATTTGATCGAGTATATATAATTAATTGTTATAAAAATTGGTGATTGAGACTAAGGAGCAAACTCGTGAATCCTAAAAAATTAAATCATCATATAAATAATTCACTTTTATTGTTTTCGTAGAATTATAACAAGAACTCGTAAAGATAAGATAAACATCTTGTATTAGTCCTCAATCGAATTGAAGATATGAATAATTTAACCAAATATTATATAGTAGTACCCGTGAGAACGATAATATGGAAGGTCCATTTTATTACTCGTCACAATCTTTACACTTACAAAATACAAAATCGACATCAGTAGCCCAGTTGAATCTCAAAAATTTAAAATTTAAAATTATCAAAGACGCAAAACCGGACACTTTGGGCTACAAAACTCATATGATCAAAAGATTCAAAACCACTACGCTACAGCTAATTTTCTGATTATTTAGGTAACCAAAACTCCTCCTCCTTTCACGCACTACCACTAGGGAAAACGCAACCACCGTAACCTACAACAAAAGGAAAAAGTATAAGAATAAGCAATAATAAATCATCGAAGCAAAATTCCTTTTCAAAGAAAAACAGGAAGAGATGTTCATAAACGCTACATGAAATTTGAGTTTTTGCTATGAATTATTTGTGATGATCGACAGTCGACAGACGACACGGACTCATATATAAGTGTTTTACGATGGCACTTATGCAGTGGTTAATTATACGATGTCCATATTTGGTAGGAATTAAAAATCATATTTTAATTAAGTCGAAATTAATAATTAATTTTAACATATATATTATGGGATTCAGAACTTTTCAACTGTACATTTTATCAACTTTTATGAAAATCTACTAAAAATTTGATTTTAATCCCCACCAAAAGTGCCTACGTCTTTTACCACCCAATATTTATGATGAAAAACGTAACCGTCATAATTATATTTTTTACGACAGCGTTCGTTCGACATAATTTTTTTTCCTTTCTCTGTTCGGGCAGAGAATAAATGGAGAAAACAGCGAGAAAATGAAGATTCTTGTAATTGTAATCACATAGTTCTTACAGGTTTTTCTTAGAAAGTCAATTTTGTAATGAAGAGTAGCCCAAAATCTTATACAGTTATACGTTGATTATTTTTTTTCATATTTAATCAATGCGGGGTTTTTCCTTTTAACCATTTGTTCATGATATCATGATGAAAAAGGTTATTAATTCATTTTGCTCTCTTTAATAAGCACTCACTTGGATTAACAGTAGTGATAGTTGCAGTCTGAGCAAAGTTGCATTCCCATGGATTGCTGCCAGAATTTTGATAATGTAGATTCATCACATAAGCGGCATGTGATGCTAAAGTATTTGGTTCGAAACAAGCACCCCCGGGCTTGATTGGGCTGCAATCAATCCCCTTCTGGTTACAGGTAGAGTTAATAATTTCCTGCAATTGAGCATCAGAGATACCGTCTGGTTTGGGCACACACCAAAGTCCCGCCGATCTTGGTGCTAGTGTGGGACATGAAAGAGTTGATGGTGAAGGCGGAATTGGATTCTAGGCATGATAACCAAGAAAAATGTAAGGTTTTAAACGTCAATCCTAAGATACGGAAGTGAAAACAGAAAATGAAACACCAAACTGTGCATTGAAACATTAATCCAAACTTCAATCACTTGTTAATCTTTTGTAGTATTTGGGTTAAACAGTCCTGATCTCATGCCCCCAGTAGGCAAGATAAAAACTTTTTACCGTTGACAAGAGATCAATTCCATTGGGTCCTGTGACTAAGTTAAGTTTTAGTTGATTCCGCAATTAAGTTAGATTCTTACTGAAACCTACAATAAAACCCACAGGGAAGTGAAATTTCTAATCAAAGTTGATAATGAACGAATTTCCTCACCTGTGAGCTCTTAAAGAGACCAGCATCATAAAGTGGTGAAGAATCACTATTAAAAATCCCGAAAGATTGATCTGAGATTGAGCTTGGCCCCATTGGTTCGTCCTCGTCGTAGAGTTCATATATATAAGTATCAACAGACTTTCCAGGCATAAGTGGGGTGCCAACGTTTGACCTCAGGTGGTTTATCAAGTTTCCAACATAGGCTTTTGCATTATCCAAGCTCGGCCCAACTTCATCGCGGCTGTGCTCATAAGGCCACCCTGTCTGGGCAACGACGATTTCCATATCCTTATATCCCATTGCATTCAAGGCAGAACGTACAGCATCAACCTCCACGTCGAACATATTCATGTACGTGATGTTACTTTTCGAGTCAAGTTGCCCGGAATTAGGCTGGAACAAGCAGAATGCCAACGTTTCAGGCGTAGGATTGCTTTTGTATTCATAGAAAGGGAATGCATTGATCAAAAAAGGCGAACCATGTGCACTCTGGAATTTGAGCAAGTCTTTCATCGCGTCAACGAAACTAACGTGGAAGGCCCCCGATGAGGGTGGGGAAAATTGACCTAACACCGCCATCGAATGTACCGTTGTGACCTTAATTTTCTCACCCAGTGAAGCTGAGAATCACATTATAAATCTTTCAGGATTATTTACAAGATAATTATAAGTATTTAAGCATTTTGATGTGGTTTCACCTTTCGCCATCGACTCTCAAGGTCGACTAAAATGTGGCAGACGAGTAAGAAATTACCTGTATTAAGGGCGTTCTGGATATTCTGCATAGCAGGCAAGAGTGCAGAAATTACATTTTGGTTTTCCGCTGTCAAGACCTCGTTGCCAACAGTGATTATTATGATCTTACTAGCCGGGTAATATGGCAACAATTTGGAGTTGACCCATTGACTCGCGGCATCGGGGCCGGACGCTACCCAAAGAATTTCTGTATTGTCGAGCCCCATCACAAGTTCAATGTTGGTGTTTTCAAGCGCTTTTATCATCGATTGATCAGCGGAACCTAACAACCTAACCTTGGCGATGGTTGTAGTCTTCAAAAGGTTCACCGTATCCGCTGGCTGAGGAAGCTCGCTGCTTTGGTCCCCATAATTCACTCCAATAAATGATTGTGTGTCTACAAAATAGGAAAACAAAATAGAAATTTTAGTGATAAGTACTATAGGAACTGGACAATCCTATTTGGTCAAATGTCTAGCGACAAACTCCTATGTTCCTTTCATTACGGTATTTTTGAACAAATTCCTGGATAACAAGTCTAAAGGTTTTCTTATTGATGATAGTGACGATATCGATCGTGACCTTGAATTAGACAATTTTGAAGAAATTTAATAGCATTATATAGAGGAAAAGAGAGAAATCAAACAAAAAATGAAAGCAAACCAATAGTAAATTAAAAAATGAATTAATGAACTTACTTGCAGAGTAAAAAGTTTGCAGTAAAAGTGGAACAAGGAATGTTAGAGAATATTTTTGCATATTTGCAGCTATATGTATTTACTTGAAGAAAAATTGGACAATGAAAATATTTTTTTTGCTGTCAAAACTGCAATCTTAAAACATAAGAATAAAATCAGTTAT
Source organism: Fraxinus pennsylvanica (assembly GCA_912172775.2). Taxonomy (NCBI): domain Eukaryota; kingdom Viridiplantae; phylum Streptophyta; class Magnoliopsida; order Lamiales; family Oleaceae; genus Fraxinus; species Fraxinus pennsylvanica. Next base: position 12,032,290 of record OU503057.1, read on the forward strand.
AATATAATGCCTAGGACGTAGGAAATTGTCTGAACGATGGAAATTGTTAAAAGAGAATCAGAAAATGAAGGAAACAATAATTGAATGAGTCTTCTAGCTTTCAGGTGGACAGTAATGGTTGCCATTTATGCTCCAATTCCCATAAAGTTTGCCGGGGATTGAGGATGAGAATGTTGTCGGTACTTGGAAGAGAGCCCAAAACAACCTGGTTACCAGCCTCGGCCGGCCTGTGTTTTGTGACAGGCTGGGTGAGACTTGGTTCTTCACATTTCTATATGGAGAAAAATTCATATCTCATGCCTTAAGTTTAGCCCAATTCAAGTTTAAAAGAACAAGTTTACATTTTCAAAACTCATGGGGTAATTAAATTCTATTAATTAAATAAAAAATTATATATAAAATAATTTCAATCTCTCTTTAGTCCGAGCCACCATCACCGGCATCCACCCATCGTCATCCTCTCTTACCGTCGTCAACATCCACATAACTTCACTGAAGGAAAGATAGAATCTACAAAGATCATCGACGACTAAACATCTTCTTCATATGCAAACTCATCATCGCATAGCGATGATTGAGTATCGTCAAATCAAATAGTAGAAAGAGAGATGAAGAAACGTAGCAGTCGTTGAACAACATCGACTAAGCATCACCAACGATTGATCATCTTCTTCAACGGCGACTGAGCAGCACTGTAAATCTATTTTTTTTTTAAATTGGAAATTGAAAAACAACCTCTCGTGTAATCTACAGAGTACTCACTGAAGTAAATAACTTCAATTCTCACTGTCGAAATCTAGATAATTGAATTTGTGACAAATCCTGAGAAATCAATGACATGTGACCAATTCTCTTGAATTTTTTACCATGACTCATGCACTTTGATAAGCGACTTTTTACATGTGCCCTGTAACTATTACATGTGATATTGATCCAATTGCATGTATTTTTGGATCCGTGACTTGTGGACATTAATCTTACCTATACAATATAACATATGACTTGTGAACACGCATATAAACTGTGACATGTGAACTTGAATTTGTGACATGTTATCAGTGTACAAAGACGTGGCATATGATCTGTGACCAGTTAATTTTGATATGTGACCTATTGATTGGGACATATGACCTGCAAAAATGATCTGTAAGAAGTTTTGTTTGATCTGTAACCTATGGACATTTTCTGTGACCTATGCCCAATGTCCTATGACCTAATACATGTGATATGTGACCTATCATCACCTCCTAGGATTGTAACATGTGACTTGCAAACATGATCTATGACCAGTCCTGTTTGATATATGATCTATGGAAGCACAATCCAATCCAATCCAACCAAACCCTTTTTGATCTATGATATATGGACATTTATCTGTCACTTATGCACAATGAACCTCTGACCTTGGTCACAAACCCTCTATATATAACCCCAATTCATCTCATATCCAGCACCACTGGAATAAGTGGAAGTATTCGACAGAATTAACAATCAGCAGAAGAGGCCAGCATATTCTCCAATGGTCCAGCTCACGTTCAACACCTTTCTTCAGATCCTTCTATCACAGGGCCAACACATGCTTCATCTAGATTCTTCTTTAATTTATTATGTAGTTAGTTTGTTAGATATTTTAGCCTATAAATAGTTCAATGTATTCACAATGTTAATTGAGCTTGATGAATAATAAAATTCCGCTTTCTCAAGTTCCTTCAATGTGTTCACCATATTGAATTCTATCTTTTCATTTTTTGGTTTCAATTAGTAGTAGCTTCAATTTAGTTTCATTCCTTTAGTTCGTAGTAGCTTAACTCCCGGTTTCGTTCTTCTTCTGATTTGTTCTTGCTGGTTCATGTTTCTGCTATAATTTCATTTTTCTACTGGATTGCTTCTTGTTTCAATTTCTCAACATGGTATCAGAGCGTAATGGCTTCTGTTCCAGCTGTTCTTTTCTTCTTTGATAAAGCTTCTTTGCATCTCCATGGCAGAAGCTGAATTTCAGATTCAATCAAATCAGTTTTCTCGGATTTCCTTCAAGGTGTTCAACAAAAGTTCCCACTGGCGAGAGGCTTGGAGATTACACTGGTGTTTGGCATTTCCAGTTTTCATTTTACTCATCAATGGTGATGAATTTTTTCTTCAACAAATCCCCGGTTTCAGAGCCATGTATGCTCTTTCATTCTAGTTGAAGTATATTGCAGTTTTTCTCTCTGGAGTGCTTCTCTTTCGACCCCAGCTTCTCCTGCATCTCTGTTATTCCCTCTAAAACTCAAGATGTTCCATTTTGAGGGTGGTGTGTTGGAATAAGTGGAAGTATTCAGCAGAATTAACAATCAGCAGAAGAGGCGCTGAGCATATTCTCCAATGGTCCAGCTCACGTTCAACTCCTTCCTTCCAGATCCTTCAAGCACACGGACAACGCATGCTTCATATAAATTCTTCTTTAATTTGTTATTAGTTAGTTTGTTAGATATTTTACCCTATAAATAGATCAATGTATTCACAATGTTAATTGAGCTTGATGAATAATAAAATTCGCCTTTCTCAAGTTCCTTCAATGTGTTCATCATATTGAATTCTATCTTTTCATTTTCTGGTTTCAGTTAGTAGTAGCTTCAATTTAGTTTCATTCCTTTGGTTCGTAGTAGCTGAAGTCTCAGTTTCGTTCTTCTTCTGATTTGTTCTTGCTGGTCCATGTTTCTGCTACAATTTCATTTTTCTACTGGATTGCTTCTGGTTTCAATTTCTCAACAACCATCACCACCACCTGCAACATCACCATCTTCATCATCGACACCACCACAGCACATCAAATCAAAAAACCACCAACAACCACCTTCACCACCAAAACTCTACCAGAACTACCATTCACAAACTGCAAACAAGCAAACCACCAATGACCAAAACAACCAAACAAACCACCAAAGAAACAAATGATCCAAACCGTAAAAGATCCCGACCAAACATCCACCAAGAACAGTAGGGAATTGTGCAAAATTCAGCCTCCAAAGTGATGCCCATGATCGTACACCACTACGGTAGTTAATCCATGCCTAGACGACCTCAACTTTGGACAAACATCAACCAAAACAATCCACAATCAATGTTTAGAAAATTCGATTCTTGTTTTTTTCATTTTCGGTTCCAGTAAAAGCAAAGGCAAGCAGCGGCTGTACAAGCCACTTTGCACGGCAGCGTTATAGAAGCTTCTAGGAAGATGGTGTGTGACTACGCTATTGGTAGAGAGAATTTCAAGAAGATGAGGATAAAGTAAGAATAGAAAAGATGCTGAGAGAGAAGTGGGAGAGTGATAGATTAGAGGGAGTAGCTATGTCAAAGAGCCGGACCGACAAAAAAAAGCTTGGGCTCAGCTGGATTTTTTAGATCGAGATTTTTGGGCCCGACCCGTTCGGATTTGGCCCGAGCTTTCGACTAGAGCCTTAGCGGGCCGAGCTGAGCCCGGACCGAGCCGTTCGGGTTTTTTTTTTCTTTTAAAATGTCAAATCTACATTTT
>OU503057.1:12058917-12084934 GCA_912172775.2 Fraxinus pennsylvanica
TTTTTCCTTTACATATGAATTCAAATCATCTAAGTCTAATTTCTTCAATTGATTTGGCGTGAGTGCACGTTTTGTTGTTCGATTTTGAATTTGGTGCGAATGCTTGATTTGTCTCCGATTATTTTGACGTGAATGCTCGATTTCCAAGCTTGATTGTGAATGCTCGATTTCGACCAGGTTCGTAACATATATCAATGAAGACTCGAATGTAAATGTTAGAGATACGAATAATTTGTTTGTTATAATCAAAACTCGAAATCAACCATAAGTCAACATGTGGTGTTATAATGTACTGCTTTAGTACTATTTATAATGTTTTGGAACGATTGATTCTGTCGTTGTCTTGAAATCAATGAAGCCATAATGGTACACATGCTTTTTTTTGTTATAGTAAAATAACACCTAGTGTCATTTTGACTATTATATCTAGAAAATACAGAATTGATGTTCAAAAACTACAGATTATTGATTTAATATTAGTTAATTTCAACATCTACTCATGGTAAAATTTATTCGCGTTTACACATGTAACTGCACAAGTATCAGTTTCATCTCAGTAATAGCATGTGTGACGTTCTCTTGTTTTCATGTAATATAAGTAATTAGCATATATCTCAACTTTTGTAAATGTTGTGTCTATCTTACAATTTAAATAAGTTCAACTTATTGGTTCTAGAAGCACGGATGGAAAGTGGCTACTTAAAATCGTGTTTACAAAGAAAACAACATAAGGATCATTTTCTTCTCAATAACTGCATTTGTATCTTTCTATTGATTTATTCTATATTTTGATTTATTTTCAAAAACAACAACCTCAAGCATTAGACCCCCTAACGTATGGAAGATAGAAAGGTTGATCATGTGACAAAAAACAAGTGAAATGACATAAATTATACGATATCGAGTTGGGGAAAACAAAGAACGAATGAAATTACATAGATTGTATGATATTGAGATGGCGAAAGCACAAGTCATTTTACTAATTCATCAGAATATAAGTAATAAATATAAATCTCAGCTTTGGTAAATATCATGTCCATCTTACCACTTAAATAAGTTCCACTTATTAGTTTGTAGGGGCATGGATGGAGCGTGTCTGCTTATAATTGTATATACAAACATAACGACACAAGGGTCGTTTTCTTATCAATAACAACACTTGTGTTATTCTGTTGATTTCTCCCATATTTTGATATGTTTCAAACATTGGACCCCTAATGTACGGAAGACAAAAATGTTGACCATAAGACAGAACGGTTGAAATGATATAGATTATATGATATTGAGTTGATGAAAGCACAAGTCGATTCATTAAAATATACTTAATGAGCATATCTCTCAACTATTGTAAATGTCATGTCCATCTTACAACTTAAATAAATTCTACTTATTGTTTTACAAGGTTTGGGGCATGGCTATTTATAATCATCTTTACAAATAGAATGACACAAGAGCCGTTTGCTTCTCAATAACGACACTTGTGTTGTTCAGTTGATTTTTTTTATATTTTGATTTGTTCCCAACACAATGACATCAAGCATTGGACCCCTCCTGACATACGTAAAACAAAAGGTTTATTAGGTGACAAAGAACGGTTGAAATGACATAAATTATATGATATTGAGTTTGTGAAAGCACTAGTCATTCTCCTATATTTCTCATATTTCATTATCAAAGACACGGATTAGGATTGATTGTTTATATTCCTGTAAATGTCATTTATGTAGCTTCTTACAACGTAAATAAGTTCAACGTAAATGACATAGATTATAATGGAACCTTATATGTTGGTAACAGCACTTGTGCCGTTCTCACAGGAGGTTCATCTCAGTAACGACGATTGTGTTGTTCCAATTGAGGCTTATAAGTCATGTAAACAGCACTTGTGCCGTTCTCATGGACGCTTATATGTAAATAACGGTACCTGTGCCTTTTCATAAATTTTTATCTTAGTAACGACACTTGTGTCATTCTCATATTTACAAACATTACGAGAGTTGTGCTGTTCTCATAAACGTTTTCATCAATAACAGCATTTCTTTCGTTCTCATAAAAGCTTAACAAACATAATGACATTTTACGCCATTCTCATGTCCATCTTATAAGTTCGGTAACGGCTCTTGTGCTATTATCACGTCCATCTTATAAGCCCAATAGTGGTACTTGTGCAGTTCTCATGGGACAACAACAAAATGAAACAAAAAAACATATATACACAACTGAAACGCAAACATTTAATTTAAAGGCATCAACGCAGTAACTACAAATCAATATTTAACTTAAAGCAAACATGTATAAGCTGTGAACACATCCGAATTTACCCTGGTGGTGAACCAGGGGGGAGGCCGTCACTCCTCAAGATTAGTAAGGCGAAACTCGGACATCTGAGTCATTAAAAAAAAAAATCAATCTCCTAAAAATTAAAGACAAAAAGCAACTTAAAAAATTAACTAAATCTATGTATCAAAGTGTCATGCAAATATCTTTGCAGTTAATTTCTTCCTCCTATTCTAGACGAACCAAATCTGTATTGAATTAAGCTCGCAAAAATTCTATGTACTTCACTATGAAGAGCCAACAATCAGATCTGCAAAATAATAATGGGAAAAAAGTTTATATTGAAGATGACAATCAAGAAACAATTGTAAGATGTTGGTGCTAAAATATTAGATTGAACTAAACTTACTCATTTATTTGTTCGGGAACTACAACCCTCTAATAGTGGAACATGTTGGTGTTAAAATTTTCATCACGCACTACATGTACATTTGTCAACCAAGGAACAACCGCTTGAATAGGCTTCGTACATTCGACCACTTGAATAGGCTTCATACATTCTACACCTATTACCAATCTTCGCGTTCACAGGGTCTTGAGCATCCATTTTTATCTAGTGTAAAATGAAAAAAAGTAATTGAGTAAGGAATCTTATTTCTCAAAGCAATCATTTACCAAATTTTGACAAAACTAACAACCTAGAAGTTGGAACACAGTATATAAATGAATATATCTATATCTAAAATATACTGTCATTTCATTGTGAACTACGTTTCTCAAAGCCAAATCAAGTGTGGTCATGCTATGGTACTAAAGTTGTATACAAATGTGAACATACACATCGACTTGCCATCAAAGTTAAGAAAGCAACATGGATTATGCAAAGAATAGGGATATAGTGTTTTAGCTTGTTCATCTCCAAGCCATAGACTCGTGACTCGTGATTATGCTCTTAATCGTTTTCAAATAAATCAGAACTCATCAGTAATCATGTAAGCACATAAACTAGAAAACTCAAACAAATACCCATATAAAATCCAAGCTTGCAAATGCAATAACACAGATGACAACCCATTTAACATGTGGCAAGGATTTGATAGTCTTCTTCTTTTATGTCCAGCCATGTCCAATAATTCGTACCAACACGCACTAATTGTACAAATTATTGCAGAAAGAAGGTAGAAAAATTATTCCTAGCACGTTCACTTCCACCTTCGTAGTAGTAAGGAGAGGAATTCCAATATTTTCGCAAATTTGTAGTTGAATATTTAGCCGTTCCTAAATCTTCAAGTTCCTGAAACTATGCCCATAAACAATTGATTCTTCCCAATCAATTAAACCAGACCGACTATTTGTAGTCAATTTTATTGGATTTTACTGTGAAGTTGAAGACGATGAAAAGGGGAAGAAGAAGAAGACATTAATATCAAAATATATGAGTAAGGTTTTGAAGTGTCGAAGGAGGAGAAATAACGAGTGAAATGAGCGGAAATTCCACCGGGTTTTGTCAAATTTGTCTTGGCTTCAATTACTAAAATCATGTTAAAAAGGGATAAATATTAATATCTTCAAATGAGTGCATAATTTTGTGAAAAGTCCCGCGTAACTCAAGTTTCAAACTCCACGAACTTAGACGAATAGTTACTTATTATTATTATTATTATTTTAAATACTTAAATCATTCTAAAAAAATCATTTAATAATTAAAATAATACATATCAAACATTTAATATTATTAAATGTTACATTTATTTAATAATTCCTACAATGAGTTAATTATAAAATTTTTGAAGTTTTTAAAATGTAAAAGTTAAGATTATTTTTCATAATTTCAACTTTTAATTAAACAAATCCTACTTAATAGACTATATGAACTTCATACATTTTTTCAAAATTTTCAACAAAATGATAAGTTTTAACATCATAATTATATAATGTAAATAACACAACTTAAATTTTACATAAATCGTTATTGAATAAGTCATTTTTTACTTTTATATAGATAAAGTTATTTAGAAACATAAAACTAAAGTCAAGTAAAAATCTTCAAAATAAAAAATAAAAAAGTTAATAAACTAAAGTAAAATTAAAAAATAAAATAAAATAAAATAAAAATTAATAAAGCACCTAAACACTCGCTTAATTTCCAATTACTGTCAAGACAGCTTTTTGTCCACACCTCATGCACGCCTTTTAGAACTAGAAAAAAAAAAAGGTATAAGGAGGCTAATCTTTCCCTTTTTTTCTTTACCTCTCTGACGTGCCCAAAAAAAGGCGTAGTACAATAATAATAATAATAATAATAATAATAATAATAATAATAATAAAATTCAATTGCATCACTCTTCATAGCTCATACAAGAACTAGATACTATTGAAGTGTTTCTCGTCCAATTTCTGAAATGTCAATTCTCACATAATTTGCTCCTTTTCACTCTATTTATTGCTCAAATCACAACTCCAGATTTCAAAAATATAATCAACACTCTAAGAATAAACATTTAATTAAAGAGGAGGATTTCTCAACCAAAGTAAATAAATAAATAAATCTTGCTACATGTTCATCCTGACTTATCGAATTTACACTTAGAACAATCTCACATCAACTTTCACATCTCACACATTTAATCTCATCATTATAACACTTCCACGTCATCATGTTATCAACCAAGGTGTAAACGAAATTATACAAATAGCAAAATAATAATAAATAAATAAATAATTGGTCATGACCATCCAAGTAGCACCTTATCATCAATTGAAAGAAACCGCGTCAACACATTCAGATAAACAGGGAGAGCCGGAGAGGGGCGGAGGCAGACATCAAAGATACAACACAGATTATAAAACTCCTATATTAGTTAAACTGGTGTGCAAATACAATTTCAAGACTTCACCGAACATATATAAGTGGGAAATTTGAAGTATTCGAGCATGTCAACTGAAACTTCAACTCAGCATGTAAATAATTCAACTGATCACAAAGATTTTACGTTCAAGACACTCCTTCAAGAACCAATTACAGACAAAAGATGCAGAAGACAACCGTTTTATATAAAAGAACCAAAACGGCATCACGACGAACCTCAATAAATTGAAAAATAAATAAATATGAAAAGCCACCCCTCAATCTTTTGTAAAGTGAAAAGAAACAGAAGCAAGAAACCAGAACAAAATGAAAGTGAAATTCACGATTTCCTTTTCTAGTTACCCTCCAGAGTGGGAGACGGGCGTAGTTACAAAATGGCCATCCTTGTATACATGCACGTATTGTTGCGGTAAAGAATGCTCCACCTGCCAAAAAAATGTCAAGTCACTTAAAAACGACTCTGAGAAAAATGTTAACAAGAAATAATTCGTGGCAACCAGTTCAGTTTGTGTGTATTCTCTTCTAAGAATCTCATCCTGTAATCTAATATAAAGTATTTAACTGTGAAATGTATTCTAGATGGAAAAAATTAGGTAAAGTTGAAAGTTAAGGAGCATAATATATTAGTTGAAGTTAGAAATACATTAGCAAATAAGTAGTTTAGGCTTTATTGTAGAATAAGAAGCGTCAGCACAAATGGGACTGAAACATACCCAGTCACTATCAGGCCCAGAGCCAGGTACCAACACGTTGACTTCACTTGACCTAGCTGTGGTTACAGAAGCCTCCAAAGAATCTTTGCTCAGGTACAATTGGCAACCTGCTGTATTGTCCACCGATATGGTAGGAGCCGAGCCCTGAAAAAGCCAATGTGCCAAAATAGAAAAAGAACATTTAACAGTAATTGAATTTATTTATTTATTTTTATTTTTTTTTGGCATTTGCTTGGGTTTCCCCATACAACCTTCAAGCCAAGGTGCCTCTTCATTGCATTGCACAATGTATCATTTAATAACCTCCCAAAATCATCCAACTTAAGTTCAGAAAAATTTAAAGAGGAATTTCAATGATGTGAACACCTAGATAGATCTCAACAACATGACTTCCCATATGAAACTAAGCAATGATACCTCTTTCAGTTGATTTCTGACGCAAGACATTCAGCGCATAAAATTCTATCCCATTTTCCACCTTGAATTGGTCAAAATATGCAGAATTTCTTTCTTTTCGTGGAGGATTAGATCAAGAAGTTCCTAGCTAATTGCTTCAGTTTAACTAAAATTATAACTGAAATGTAATGGAACGTCTCCCCTTTGCCCCACCACAAAGAGGCTATGGTTATTACTACCCTTTCCATAACACGACTGGAGAAAAGGAGAAAGACATGAGACAGGCACCATGTGAATAACAAGAAAAACTACCTGGCATTGCACCTCGACGCCGATGCAATTGACAACCTCACAAGCTGCCACGACATCCTGGTACCAAATTTAAACAACAAAAACACATGAGCAGACATGATATACGGAACGCAAAATTCAAAAAATCTGCACTGCCTCAAAAAACCAATTTGGTCACTGACCGCAAATACAACGCCCATCTTAGTGCACTTGTCTACAGTAATGTTGTTCACCTTACCTGCAAAATATTAAGTGGATGGTAAGAATACCTAAATGTGTGTAATTGTAACCCAACTCAAACCAGGTTACTGATTGGAGGCAGACTTTACATTTGATGAGAGGAACACAAAATAAAAAATAAAGATATACCTTGGATCTGTAGAACAGATTCTTTGCAACCAAAAACATACACGGACTGTTTTGCATCACAATCATCAATTACTAAATTCTTATTTCGAATTTGATTCTCAACCACCCATCTGCAACCAATATAACGCTAAATTATGGATCTCAAACCTAACATCCTGTACAAATTTGGAAGGATCACTTCTACTCACTTACGACCCATTTGAAGCTCCAATTTTGGGGCACTGTCTTTGAAAAAGAAGGTGAGCTAGTGCGACCATCTTTCTCACCAGCACTAACAATGCCAGTCTTGTCCACACAGTTTTTTGCCTTCATATCATCAGTGACCTTCATCAATCCTAGAAGGAAAATAAGAAATAATTATAACAAAAACCCCATATAATCTGGGAAAGCTTCAAGGGGCAATCAGAACAAAACAATTACCGGAAGTTACTGACTTTCCAGAATTAAGTTCCTGAAAAACAGTAGCCATCCCTTCTTTTAGGAGCGATAATGAAGGCTGATGAGTTTCACAATTGAACAGCTTAGCAGGTGGAGGACGGGGAGGTGCAGGACCACCTGACTTAGAAACTTTCGGTGGAGCTGATGCTGTCGATAGTGACTCTTTACATAATCCCTCAAGCCAGGCACATAAAGCTCCTTTAAAGCCTTTGCCCACTCAACATGATTAGCATCTTTGTTTCTGTACTCCACGAGAATCTAGATAAATAAGGAAGATAAAATTTCAGAACCTAAAAACTGAAATTATTCCAAAACATAAATACAGTAGTACTAAAACAAAAAAAATGGAGAAGGTGGAAATTCATTTGTATGCCTACAAATAGGTACATTTTCCACCTGCATCACCATCATGTTTTTTTGTCAAAATACTAGTGCAATATTAAAGTATTATGCCATTGCTTGAACCACAGATGCATCTTATCTAAACCAGTGCCTACATATTAGTCATGTCTATTGCAATTTCTAAAGAAAGGATTAAATCTAACAATTATAAATATTATTCAGCAGAAGAGAATTTTTCCATCAGGAATTGCAGCAGGCCAAAGGGGGCTGAGATAATCAAGGCATAAATTTGGACCAACCAGGCATTTACCCAAATTAAAAGAAAGAAAATTCAAACAAACAAATTATTCCCAATAAGCAATGTTAAACTAGAAATTCAACCCATAATAATAACGCCACTTTATCATTTCACAATGTTCAATTCACATAGATCTGAAGGTGTGGAGGCATATACGTAGGTCATACAAAAAATAGAAATAAACATGGTAAGATAATAAGCAGATATGTAGCTCTTTGTGAAATCACTGGCACTCTATTATGTAATTTTCTCAAGACATCTCAATTCAAACTTCCCCTCTTTATAACCCAACAAAAACAAAGATTATCACATTCAAACCTTGATTGAAACAGCCCGTAGAGAATCCGTCGATTTGGGAAGACGATCGCAAAACCTGGAACTGAAGATCGCGCGGCTTCGATTTGGCAACAGGAGCTCAATAGGAATTTCGGGGTTATGGGTTTGTGCAGGGCCGGCCCTGAGGCGAGGTGAGTGAGGCCGCCGCCTCAGGCCCAAGCGAGGAGGGAACTCACTTACGACCCATTTGAAGCTCCAATTTTGGGGGCCCTGTCTTTGAAAAAGAAGGTGAGCTAGTGCGACCTTCTTTCTCACCAGCACTAACAATGCCAGTCTTGTCTACACGGTTTTTGGCCTTCATATCATCAGTGACTTTCCTCAATCCTAGAAGGAAAATAAGAAATAATTACAACAAAAACCCCATATAATCTGGGAAAGCGTCAAGGGGCAATCAGAACAAAACAATTACCGGAAGTTACTGACTTTCCAGAATTAAGTTCCTGAAAAACAGCAGCCATCCCTTTTTTCGGGAGCGATGATGAAGGCTGATGAGTTTCAGAATTGAATAGCTTAGCAGGTGGAGGAGGAGGAGGTGCAGGACCACCTGGCTTAGAAACTTTCAGTGGAGCTGATGCTGTTGTTTTTCCAGTGACACTCCATACAGGGCCCAATGGATAGTGACTCTTTACATAATCCCTCAAGCCTGGCACATAAAGCTCCTTTAAAGCCTTTGCCCACTCAACATGATTAGCATCTTTGTTTCTGTACTCCATGAGAATCTAGATAAATAAGGAAGATAAAATTTCAGAACCTAAAAACTGAAATTATTCCAAAATGTAAATACGGTAGTACTAAACAAAAAATGGAAAAGGCGGAAATTCAGATTCGTCAAAGGGGTGTCTATATTTTCAACCTATGACTTAAAATGCATCATAAATTAGAAAAGTACATGAAAATGCAATTGCGCATAGTCGGGGTGTGGGGCTGGCTGGAGGCCATTGATATCGAGGCGAGGACAGATTAAATGCACCATTACACTTTATTGGACCCCATTTTACAGGACCTAAAAGCATATTATAAATAAAACCACCGTCGGACTTTAGAAATAATGCTATTGATCAACATGAGAAGCATATCATTTTTTAGTAAGAAACATGAATTAGTACTTATAGAAGCCCAATTACAAATGTCAAAAGGACAAGGAATCTTCTCATATCAAGAAAACATAAAGAAAGTCAAGAACATATCTTTCTAACTGCGAAAGAAGAAGAAAGAGGAATGCCTTAAATCCACGATTACACTAATGACTTAGGTCCTGTGAAGCAAGGATACTCTTCCTGTAGTGTCGGTGTTCACATGTTCAACCACCATACTCTTTTTTATTTTAACATGCCTTGGCCAATGTCCTGTATTTTTTATTATTATTATTATTATTTTTTTTTCAAATTTCTGACAGGTGAGGAACATCAAGGACACAGCGACCTCCATTTTGAAAATTCTGGAATATAAATTAGGGAAACTATTAGAAATAGAATTTTTTGCTAAAAAAAAAAGTTGTAAAGAAAATTTTTTTTAAAAATTGTACATACTTCACGTCAAAATTGACTCATATCTGTCATATGCATTGATGGATGACTCTTTTTATTCCATGGCACTATTAATACAGGACAACCTAATGTTAACTAAGAGCCTGTTTGACAACCATTGTAGAAAAAAATGATTTTTGAATATTATTTTTAAGAGAATGTGTCGTTAAAAAGTTGGAAAAAGTTTTTGGTATACGTGTAGAATATTTTATTATACGAATGTACGGTTGAAAATGATCCTGTAGGCTGTAGCAAACCATAAAATAAATTAATGGTTGTCAAACGAGCCCTAAATATGACTATGCGAATTTATTGTGCCATTAAGAAAGCAACATTACATATTCTAGTAACATAAAAATCAATGGAAGAAGAACTGATCCCTTCCTCCCAGAATGAAATCCTATCTCATACATTTACATCCTATTTATTGTATTGGATAAAATAAGATCCCTGAAATATGAATTCCAGGGGTTTTCAAGGAAACCTCACATTATCCTTTTAGAATCCTAAACTCTTGGTCCAACCCTACCCCAAAAGGTTGCTCCAAAGGAAATCTCCAAAGCCATATTTCAATCACATCCAAGTTCTAGTCCCATAATTTCCCACTTCTAAACTACCTCTACTTTTATTTCATATTACCATAACCCACCAAATGTCCTTTTTCCGTAAATACCAAGCATGAGAAAAGAATTATTACCATTAAAAAATATGCTAGTGGGAGAATTTATAACAAGAGGGAATTAGTTCCAAAAAATAAATAAATAAATAACAGGAGGGTTCAAACAATGGACAAAAGCTATAGAAAGATTATATCCTTTCCTCGTTTTACGAGGGTGTATGTTGTCATGTTGGGGTGGGGTGAGAGGAATATAATCAACCTTGTTATTGTAAAATTCAGCCATTTGCCAACTCTCTTCCACATGTGCAATAGGCATGCTCATACCTACAACGAAACAGCAGATTAAGTATCCATCTAACAAATACGAGATATGCTATGCTACCATAGAGATTTGCCCCCACCGCAATCTTTTCCTGTATATGCAATCCATGCCAGAGCAGTCAGACCGTCAGAAGCTGACTTCAAGTGGTAGAAAAAATCAGGTCTCTTTCCTTCTGTTAATGCATTAGCTTTTGCAATCACCTCATTCAATGGTTTAAGAAATTCAACTACCCCTGCCATGTCAGGTTTCTGCAGAGTTAACAAATGTAAATTTAGCACCATGTTGTCAAGGAAAAGGATGAAGCTAAGACAACAAAAAAAGGTTAATATAATAAATTAGAAGCTAAGACATCAAAAAAAAGGTTAATTTAATAAATTAGAACAAACCAGTTCACCATTTAAAATGATAAATTGATACATAGCTTTAAACTGTAGTATCTCATACAGAAAACCATCGAGCTTCCACTTTTTTCTTTCCCTAGCCAATAATATATTTGCTCTTAGATCATCACGATGATAACAAGATGCTAGAACCTCAGAGAGAAATACGAATGAAACTTTGGCAATCTCATTCCATTTTGAACCATCAAACCGACATTGATCTAAGGTAATAAATTTTGATAATAAAAGAACCAAAAAAAGCCAGCACATGCTAAAAAGTTATTTCCAAAAAGCTGATAGTGAAATAATAAATCTCACAATGGAAATAAATTGCAGCGTCTCCATCAGGTTCATTAAAATAACAGATTACTCTGCGTGTACAAATTGAAGCATTTACAAAGAATCCTCCAAAAACCCCAGTACCATCAAAAGATTTCAATCTGCATTTAAGATCTTATCCATCATTAATAAAAATAATCAATTCAAATTCTAAAATGAAATTTTTGTACCCAGTCGAAGTAGGCAAACATCATAAAAAAAGTAGACATTACATATTACACATTTACACCTTAATATAAATAAGTTCACTTGCATATTCAAATGCTCAGAAGTCTGAACTACGGAAATATCCGAATAAAAAAACGCATTTATTGCAACAAAGAAAATCTTAAATACATGTGTAGCTCCAAAATACAACTACAATTCAACAGTAGAATGCAAAAATTGAGGAATCTAATTAACCTGAGTTTGCTTAATCTTAATAAGCAGCTCCTTCTGTACGGAAAACGCTTCCTCAACAATCCTCGACACATCCAAAACCTTTCCTCCTATATTCTCCGCAGCAATCTTAACCTTCTCTACATACTCCGATATTAGATCGCAGAACGCGATAATCGACGGATCCATCTCCACCGCAGCATCTCCTCCGACCACCGCTGCACCACCACCACCAGCAGCGGACAAAGCCTCCAGCCGCGCCACCGCGGTTTCCAACCGTTTTACCAAATTCTCATCCATTTCGTCAGCTCCCACTCTCTCACTCTCAACAGCTTTCTCTCTCTAGAATTGCTTCGTTTTCAATTCCAATCAGAGTAGATCTGTCAAAATCAACTTTTGCGAAAAAAAATTTAATAGTATTTGCAAGAGAGCAAGAGAAAATGGAGATCTCTTTTTTTCCTTTTTTCTTTTTCTCTTTTCAAAGTGGGGAGAACGTGGGGTTTACACGTGTCGGCTAAGTGAGGATATTAGTGTCTGCCATCTTTCCAAAATAACATTTAACCAATTAATAAAGAATAATAATAATAATATAAAGAAGAAGTAAAAGAATAATAATAATAATAATAATAATAATAATAATAATAAAAGGTTAAAATAGGAGATAGAAAACAAAAGACCAAAAATACTCTCAAAAAGAAAAAAAATATATTATTTCACAATCCATCTAGTCGAAACAGTCAACCAACACCGATTGCAACAATCCAGTGATCGACGCCGACCATCACACAGAGATTCAGAGAACCCAGTCACCAACAAAAAAATCAAGGTTTGTTTTTGTGGACAATGAAATGGATTTTTCATATAAGGTGTAGATGATAAACTTGATTATGTTTGATATCTATTTAGGCAAGCCAAATTATTGTAGAATGAGAATGAAAAATATAGTCGTTATTGAAGCTCACATAAGAGATAAAAAATTTGAATTTTAATGTTGATGTGATGGATAACGTACATATTTTTCATTTTAATGAGATAATAATGTAGATCAAATGAGGGTTAGTTTATGTGTTGATTGTTTAGGTAGATGCTAGTTTTGGAGATGTTTTGAGGGTGGAGAAAAATGAAGTTTTTGGGTTGGAGATCGTCGGAAATGGCGATCTCCGATAACTGAATCGCGACCGGACTATTAATAGTCCAACCCAAACGTTAACAGTTTGGGCTGACTGTTAACAGTCCTGCCTATTTTTTTTCATTTAATTAACAAAACTAAAAGGTTAAGTTTTACCAATTTCAAATTTAAAATACTAAGGTTTAAAATTTTCAAATCTCATATTTTTTTTAAATTTTATTTATAAATTAATTAATTAAATATATTAAAGTCGCACTTCAATATAATTTGATCACAAATTTAATATAATTGTTCACATATTATTCATTGGTCACAAATTATAAATTTTATATGTCACAAATTATTTTACGATCACAATTCAAAAACTTTATAGGTCACAATTTGTTCATCGGTCACAAATCAAAAATTGAAACGGTACAAATTATTTAATGGTCACAATTCAAAAATTTTACGTGTCACAATTTGTTCATCGGTCATAAATCAGAAATTTAATAAGACAAATTATTTTACTGTTACAAATCAGAAATTNTTAGTAGACAGTCACAAATTGTCAAATTTTCGATCATAAATTAACAATTTTTTAGTTTACACATTATTTCTTGGTCACAATTTATATTTTTAATTGATCACATATTAACCAATTAAATGGTCACAGTTAACCAAATAATCTGTAACCTCAACCAACCTTCACGACGCCACCTCACCATTGCCTCAGCAATATAGCCGCCACAAAAACAGCCACCACACAAAACACCATCACCGCACAACTGCCAGATCTACCACTACAAAATCGCCACCACACAGCCTAACCCATACTTCACCATCCCGCAACCCCATCCCACTCCACTCCACTCCACTCCACGATGTGCCACCACCATCATCAACACCAATGGCGCCTCCACCACCACCATGTCACCACAATCTAGTCATCCTCACAGCCACAAAAAAAAAATGAAAAAATGAAAAAAGACAGAGAAACAGCACCACCGCTTTGTGCGCAGCGACGATCTATTCCCCATCGTCGCTGCATCCCATCCCCATAATCGCCTATTCCAACAACCACCTCCCACCTCTACCTCTACCCCTACCTCTACCTCCAATCAGCCATCGAACCACCACTGTCACCTAAAAATCCAACATCTCTTCAAAAACTACCACAGCACAGCCACCAGTCCACCAACAAAATCCCCAAACCCAACACCGCCATGTTCATATACACCACAAATCAGTCCCATCTCCGACCACAACAAAATCAGAAAAAAAGAGAGAAAAGAGAAAACCATATTTTTGCAAAATCGAATTCCAACAATTGCTGTATTGAATTTAAATCCCCAAAAATGTAGTAGATCTCATATGTAGGATCCTGGAGAAGGTGATCGGCGCAGTGCTGCTGCACAACGATGATACTATCACAGCACAGAGCTCCTAGTGAAGGTGATCGATGCCATTGTGCAGCACCGATACTTCGCGCTACGACGCTCCGAACATGGTGGTGGCCCTGCAAGATTGTGAGCTGGGTTGCTGGGGCGCCAACGGTGTGGTGGTGGCAATAGTGTGGTGCCAACTGTGTGGTGGCGGTGAGGATAGAAAGAGGAGAGAAAAACGGGCGGTAAGGATAAAGAGATGAGAGAAAATGGGGATGATGAAATAATTAGGCTTTGGGTAATTATGATTTAGATGGAAAATGTAGATGAAATAGATAAATTAATATCTTACGTTTGAAATAAAAACTATCATATTTGAAATTTGAAATATAATCTTCAAAACTCTAGTTTTGTGTAATTTGCACTTTAACTAATTATAAAATGTGTGGTTGGATATTCGGCCCAATAGTTGTCCGGCCCTTTATTTTTTCATTTTATTAACTATTTATTTTTTTTCATTTTTAAATAATATTTTTATTATTTATTTCATTTTTCTTTTTTACTTTACTCTTTAATTTTTATTTAATTTACTTTATTACTTATAAATTTTTTTAAACATTTAAAAATAATTTTAAATTAAATAAATTAAGTAATTTTAATTCTTTTTTAAATGAAATAAATATTTTGAAATTGAAAATTAAAAAATTAGTTATTCTTTTTAACCAAATTATTTTTTTCCTTTTTTTAAGTTTGAAATTCTTTTAGTTAAGTATTCTTTTTAAACAAATATTTAATTCTTTTCAGTTTTAATCAAATAATATTAATATTCTTTATTTAATTTTTATATTTTTATTTTGTTTAATTTTTTTATTATTATTTTTTGGTAATAATTTAAAAAATACCTTAACTATTGTCTTCTTATTATAATATTTTATTTCCAATTTAAAATACTTTTTAATATTCTTACTTTATTTTTTAATTTTTTTAATTTTCTTTAATTTAATTTTCATTTATTTGATTTTTGGTTATTAATATGTATCTAATTTAATTAATTATTTTTTAATTTGCATTTAATTTATTTTTCGTACTTCTCCTTTAATTTATTAAATTATTATTTTTATTAGCGTTGATGTCTTGTGTATAGTAGTTACAATTCGATTCGCTTGATTTTTTGAGATTATACGTTATTTTATTATCTCTTGTTCCATGTTCTAGTATTTGAATTTTTTGCAGGATAGAGTATCATTTAGATGCTGAGTTGAGGTGGATGGCGGAAAAAGCTACTTGGAACAGTAGTTTTGAGAGTTTTACTTCTGTGTATTAGATGCTGAGTTGAGAAGATGGCGGGAAAAGCTACTTGGAACAGTATTTTTGAGAGTTTTACTTATGTGTTGCAGTTGCTCGATGATCAGCACAAAGATGTGCTGCAACAGCCCTTCTTGTGGTCCATGTACCAATTGAATGAGGTGCAGTACTCTAGACAGATTATCGATGTACTATTATGTCGGCTTCTTAGGCCAGTTGACAGCGATGCCCTCAACTTCGACTTCGGTGGTGAGGTTGTTAGTTTCTCAATGTTTAAGTTTGCCCTGATCATTGTACTGAAGATTACAGGTGACACGGCAGCCACTAAGAGAAGTAATAAGTTGTACGAGATGTATTTACAGGGACAGGGGATAGTGCTTCTACCCTACTTGATGGGCGTGATTAGGGAGTGCAATAAGATGTTAGATAGATTGAAGCTTGGACTGGTCTACATCCTAGAGAGTGTGATGAGGTGTCATCACAAGAAGACTGATGTCGACATTTTTCACTTGCAAGTTAACTATCCATGGGGCCGGAGATATTTTAAGGACACCGTACACGACTTCACCAAATCACACTCGAAGCCTCAGTAGTCCATGCGTAAGTACGATACAAATGGATTTTCATTGGCAGTGCAGGTAAATGTTTAATATAATCAACGTTAAAAATTTTTTATACTAAATTTATATATAATAAGTGTATTTGTTGTAGATTTGGGCATATGAGACGGTCCACGTCTTGGGTACTAGATTTGCGAGGTGATGGGAGACACGCTGCCCTCGGATGCATCATAGGCGAGTATCCCGAGCAGAGGGATGTCTGAATAGCAAGAAGCTATCAGCTCTCCTCGACGACCCTCAAGTTAGATAATATGATGACACGCTCAGTAACTGGAAGACACGCTGCCCTCGGATGCATCATTGGGGAGAATCCCGAGCAGACGGATGTCCATCCAGCAAACAATTATCAGCTCTTCTCAACAACCTTTAGGTGAGTATTACACATTATAGGTTTATACTGTATGTCGTTTCAGAATTTCATCACATGATCATTAACTAGTTGAAATATCAATATGTCAGCTTGAAGTCCTAATCAAGTTAACGCCGTCGACGAAGGAGGAGGGTCAAGGTTTTGTGAGTGAGTTAGCCGTTTTGTATACTCCACGCGACCAGATGTCCGATTCCATCCTGGACCGAGATCGGGTATATAAATTGAATATAATTTATTGATTATCGTTTTATATGAGTTAGCATATTTTAACTAAGTTAATAATTTTTAATGTTATTTGTGTATGAGCACGATCCTGTTGATCGACGATCATCTCCCCTGAAGGGATCTCCTTCGTCGTCGATGAGATCTCATTTTCCTCCATCTAGGCACATTCTCCGTGGATCTCCTAAACACGGTGATCTGCATGTCCTTCTAACTGGATTTATAGCGGAGATGAGAGATGAGGTGGGCCTTCTATTAGAGAAGGTATGAGAGCTACGACGAGAGATGAGCGACGAGATATCGAGTTTAGGTCAAGATGTTGCAGTGTTGTAACCATATATCAGACCTTTAGGTGGAGGTCGTAGCGTTTCGAGGTGATATAGCAGGAATACGAGGGGGTGATAGAAGGGCAATGGAGAGGGGACAAAGAGGATAATAGAGATTAGGGTCACCCAACGTCGTGGCCAAAAGCTGCATTAAATTCTTCAACGGGACATACCCCAATCTCTTCTGAGATGTGGACCATGCCAAATGGAAAGTGTTCGAGATGGGGTGGAGAAAAATTATGCCTGGGTAAGTATTTTTATGATTTCAGTGAAGTACGCTATGCTAATTCTCTATGCTTCTTTTCAATTTTTTCTGTTTCTTTTTTCAGAACTAGCCACACGATAGGTGGAAGGACGATATCAGACGCTTATAAGTTATTTCATGACATTACCACTTCGGGAACTTGGCTCACCGACGATGTAAGCGAAATAGTCATATTGTTATTTATTATGTATACATAATTTTTTAAAAAAAGGAATAAATCCCTCTATTTTTTATTGGTATTTTTTGTTATAGCACATCGACTTGACTATAGCATTATTGGGCGATCGGGCTCTAGCTCGAAGAGATCCAAAATCATTTGGCATTCTTGGCCGACTCATATTGAGCACTGAGTTCATATTAGTCGCTTCAATTTATGGGTAATGAGTACACATTACCCGAATATATGTTCAGTAGGTTATAGGGATGTGACTGAGTGTCGGGGAAAAGCCATGGGAGGGTCGTACGCATATATACATTCAAGTGATCGCGAATCATCACTGCATTACCGTGGAGATCATTTTTGCTGATTCTACTATATATGTGTACAATTCCAACAATTCATGTTTGACACAGGGCAAGCTCGAGCTTAATTTGGAGCCGGTGGTTGTGATCGTTCCCTTAATGGCTGCTCGAGTCGGTGTGCTTGCGAATGATAGACTAGCAATCGTGCAGGACACGATGACAGCGAGACATTGAGATCGTAAGTATTTGTAATTTTTTTTAACTTGGAAACTTAATTTTTAGCAACACAGTTATTATTCTATTGCAAGGGTGCTTGCAGCATATTTGCAATAAAATACATTGAATTTTTGAGTATATGACATAAGGTTGACGGAATCAACCAATCATAGATACAAAATTAGAGGAATAAATTAACGTATGATTTGTATGAATTCGAATGTGATCCGTAAACATTGTATATTTAATTGTTCATTTATTTATCAAATAATTATAAATATTGTAAAACTCATGTAAATATTGTATATTTAATTGTTTATTTATTTAGCAAATAATTGTAAATATTGTAAAACTAATGTAAGCATTGTGACTGTGTAGCCGATGTCTAATTTGATACGATCTTCCAATTTTAGTTCATTATCTCCCTCGAGCGAAATTAATCCTATAGTAGAGCCTAGCCGTTACCACCTTTTTCATGCGCTCTAGGTCCCTCAATTATGTTTTTGTACAATTTGGTCCTAAGATTTTGACTTTCATTTCAATAAAGCCCTTCATAAATTGCATCCAATATCCCTTAACTTTAAAAACTTATGCATTTTGGTCCCTTGTACACTTTTGGTCCTTTTTCACTCTTGTTGTCTTGTTCTATTTTCTTTTGGGTGAACGATGAACATATAAGTTGTTAATTCTGAGCATATTTGACTATATAAGCAATTTCAAATAAGTGTAACTGGAATATTTAATTGAATATTTAATGACAACAATAATTATGCAACATGAAAATTACAATCAATAATATAGAGATTATCCATTGAATTGTAATGTAGAGGAATCTGACTTGTACAAAATCGGAGAGTATGCTCTGTTGCTCCGCACCTGCCGCACTTACGAGATTGGGAAAATTCTCTCGTGGATTGTATTTTAGACGTACGTCTAAGTTCAGGAGTACGTAGTCCGACTTCGGCTGGTAACAAATTATTATGTGGGAAAATATGGTTGGGAACTTCCTACTCGACTTCATTTGGCAGAGAAAATATTGTTTCAGCATACGCTTCTCTCCAGTAATCAACCATGTAATAATAACTGCATAAGGTGTGTGGTGAAAATCCTCTATGCATAGCCATTATCGCTGCACGCGTACATGGAAAACTCTCCGACTAAAACTTTCTACACATGCATGTGTTATCATTCAAGTTCACGATGTATCCGATATTTTGTCAACATCTCACAGAGAAGCAAAACTGATCCAATGGTTCCACACATACATTTCTCACCACATCTAGAGTCTTGAAGAGTTTATCTTCCTAAAATGGAGTTAGTACACTTGTGCAACTCTGTGATTCCTCACGTCGATCATGAAACCACTGATATAGCTTACTACGAATTTGCTTAATCAATGAGAGAATTGGTAAGTCTCCTCCTTTTTGAATAACGCATTAAGTGACTCCGCATTGTTCGACGTCTCATATTGTATCGACATCTTGAAAAATGTGATCATGCCCAATGTTTGATTACCATCTCTGTTAGATAATCTCATGCGGCATGTAATTTACTTTCTATTTCGACCATGAACTTTTCAAACTCTTAAAAACTGTAAGCCTCTACAGCTCTCCTAAACAATGCAACGATGCTACTGCCTTAATACTTAGTCTTTAGGTTGTCATGTATATGGTATATACAATAACTGTGATGTGCCTCAGAAAAGACTTTGATGATACCATTTATTATTAACTGCCCCGGTCAGTTACAAATGTAAGGTTCTTGACGTCCCCAATCACTTTCCTCAGCTTTGTGAAGAACCAACGCATCGCTAGATCATTCTCTCCATCGACTATGCCAAATGCAAAATGATAAATTTAGATGTTGAGATCTTGACTGTTGCAATAATCAACTTGTCTTCGTATCTAGCCTTAAGGGTTGTACCGTCGACTAGAATTACAGGTCACATCGCGTTTTGAAATCTTTGAATGCATTGTTCAAGGGCCATAAAGAAATACTTGAAGCGATTATTGTCCTCCGTCTAAAAAAATGCCGATCCAGGATTAGTTCCCCATGTTATAGCAAAATTTGGCCAATTTAGCATTACTTTCCTCGATTGAATCTATTAAGTCTTTTAATGTACATTCTTTGGTCTTCCAGGCCTTCTGATAGCTCATGACCACCACGTACTCTCTACGAAATTCGTTAATGATGTCTAAAGGTCCTTAGATCGTTCGTGGAACCTAAAACTTGTGCATTATTTGTCAACCAATGAATCATGCTCGAGCCTACCTGTGATCATTTCGATGAATACCCACTTCGTAAATATGTTCTCGTGCATACTTACGAATTACAAAGAACTCATTTCTGTGCATTTTCGTCGCTCACAAACGCCAATGCAGTTGTGTCAATGCAGATAATTGTGTACGTAGACTTGTTCGATTTTTTCACTCTAAACTCAATGTGTTTCAAAGCAAATCCGGTACACACCTGTCCACAAATCTTTCTTTGTTTCAGACAGTTGCTCGACATATAAATCTTCATCATCAGGCACTGTACGAGAACAATTAGAGGTACCTGAACCCGACCCACGTCTTCGACCGGATAAAGCAATCAAATACTTCATCATCAGGAACTACACGCGAACAATTAGAGGTCATGTACTCATTCCAGGCTGTGAGCTCCCACCCAATTCATGTCTCCGACGGGGATAAAGCAATCAAATCCTCATTTATAAATTCATTTTCATTCTCGTTGTCTTGAATTATCGAGGGAATTTTGTGCGTAATAGTGAGATCATGGTGATGAACAACTGTATCAGAAATAACCTCATCATCCTCACGAACTATCTCAACTGTGTCCCAAAAATCATTTACGTTACGATCCCCTCCATCGGGATCTTGGTGTTCATTCTCGAGGACCTTTTTCTTCGCTAAAGTTGCACAAATAGGAGTAGTCATGCGATTTTGGTTCAATTGAATTAAAACCTTGATTTTATCTTCAGAAATAACCTTTACATGTGGAATTGAAATGGATGTATGCTCATGGTTGAATAGAATCCTAATTCCATGTCATACTGAGAGAGATTGACGTTGAGCTTGTTCAATGTATCATGGTACATTTCTGTATATGATGTACTCGTTGTCATCACAATTGCAATCATACCATATCTTTCGCTTGTCCATTTCCAAACCATCGACTATTTTCTTTCATTTCAAATTCACCAAAGTAACAAACATGGACTGTAGCTGATTCCATATTTGTATTAGGAAACATAATTTGTTAAAAAAATTAAATTAGGGGGAGCAAAGAGGTAAATCTGTTTCTAGCTGATTTTCAGATGCATTTTTTTCTCCTTTTTGTTAAAAAATTATAAATCCATTTAAAATCATAAATTTTTTATCTGTCTATGTCGAGATAAGATTTAAAGATTAAAATAGTGTACTAATTTAACGAAAGTGAAATTAAAAATACGTAAATATACTTATTGATTCCAAGTGATGGCTATAAACAATATTTTCTTGTTGAGCGTTTGATAAATTTATGAGATTTCAAGTTTGAAGCAGATGAAAAATTTAAAAGTTTTTATCCGTGTTAGAGTAAACAGATAAAAAAAGTGGTTTGGTTTTGAAATGTTAAGTGGGAAGTGTTTGGAATTCTTTATATCTTAAAAAGTGTATTATTATCTTTTAAGCAATACTATTTTTTGTAATTTATATAACATTTAGTATTATTGTTTTTTAAACAATAATTATTTTTGTAATTGTATAATATATTTAATGGTAATTTTGTCTTTTGTGCACTGAAAGGTCATTGTGGTGAATATTTAAAATTTTTGGTTAAAGTGGAAAATGGCCATGTTGACGTGGCCAATTTGAAAAGTACCCCCAATTAAATACATCGATTCAATCTCATCTGATTGGGTAAATCGGTTAATTAGTTGAATGGTCACTTATCTTTGCCAAATGTTATAACTTAATAATTGAGCTTAAAAATGCATCTCAATTGTTACTGAATTTCACCAAGTGATACTATTTCATAATTGAACTTAAAAAATATATCTCAATTATCAATGAACTACACATCGTGTTACCCATCCATCACTCAAATGGAAAAATCCGTTAAATTCAACAAACGACGTTGACTTGAAGGATTGATGGGTAACAAGTATATAGTTCAGGGACTATTAAAATACATTTTTAAATTTAGTTATGAAATAGTAATACTTGAAAAAGTTCAGTGATCATTAAGATACATTTTTAAGTTTAGTTATTAAGTAGTAACAATTTCTTTTTCTCTCAAATTGACATATATGAAAGAAGAAATTAGGGTTCGTTTGATGGCAAGAATGGAAAATGGGTGGAAAAAAATGAATTTTAGAGAAAATAATTGCCTAAAACTTGTTTTCTCGGGAATTGTCAATTAATTGTGTTTGATTGGTATAATTTTTCACCTAAAAAATGTTGAAATTTGGGATCTTTTAGTATTCATTTGACTTTGTTTTCCATGAAAATTGTCCATTAAATGGGAATTTTTTTTTTACAATTGGGAATAAAATTTGTTTTCATTGTCACAAAAAAAAAAAAAAATGGAAAACCATTTTCCCATCAAAGTTGTGGGAAAATGGATTTAATGAAATCATGGAAATGGGGGTCACGTAGGGGGTTGGGGGGAAAATCAATTGCCAAGAAAAATTTGGCTATCAAACAACCAAAAAGTTGGAACTAGAAAAATAATTTACAAGTTCCTTTGAAAATATGTAACATCAAACAAGGCCTTAAAGAAAATGAAGGGAAAAAGGATGAAAAACCAAATAGACATCAGTTACCTTAGTACTAGTTCGAAATTTTTTGTACATTCATATAATTTTTCAGTCAATTTCTTCCAATGATCCTACCATCTCTCTTTCAATCTTTTTATGTGAAATTTGATATACGATAAATTGATACCAATTGATTCAAATATCAAACGTACTTTTGGAAAGTTGCCAATTTAAAGGATATGCTAGTCGAGAATTTAATGACTTCACAAATCATTCAGAGCCAATTTAGCATCATATATCTTCCATTTTGGTAGCAAAATTTTCAGTTGAAGACTAGTGTCATCCATTTAGTTCAGAATGGACATCAGCAAATGTTCTAATTTTATTCGATTTATAGGTCTTCGATTTTCTATATCCTCTTTTTTCCCTTCATTTTCTTTGATTTGTTTTTTCATAGAGGCAATTTGAAAGACTTAATAATTGGATTTAAAAATATATCTTTATAGTCATTGAACTATGTCAAATGTTACTAGTTAATAACTAAACTTAAAAATTTATCTCAATGGTCACTGAATTTCGCCAAATGTTATTAGTTAATAGTTGAATTTAAAAATGTAACTTAATGGTTACTGAATTATGCACCGTGTTACCCATCCATCACTCAAATCGATGTCATTCATTAAACCTAACAGATTTTTCACTTGAGTGATGAATGAGTAACACGGTGCATAGTTTAATGACAATTTTGATACAATTTTAAGTTAAGTCATGAAGTAGTGACACTTGACAAGGTTCAGTGACCATTAAGATATATTTTCAAGTTCAGTTATAAAGTAGTAACACTTGACGAGGTTCAGTGACCCTTAAGATACATTTTCAAGTTCAATTAAGTAGTAACACTTGGGGAAATTCAGTAATCATTCAAGTAATTAACCCTTGGTTAAATTAAGCCCCTCTTTATTTTAAAATTCCTTATTTCTCGTACTTATTTTCAATCACATTCATACAATAAAATGTTTTACACGTAAATTCAAAAATCTTCTCTATCTTTTAACACATTCTCATAAAAATTAATATTCAAAACATCTTTTTCTCTTTATAATGAATATCAAACAAGGATGAATTAGGTCAATATTTTATAGTCATGTAGAGTTGGGTTGGTTTGCAGGTCATCAATAAAAAATCAACTCAATCCGACCTAGTTAATAAAAAGGGAAAAATTCATAAATAAGAGGTTAAGTATTACACATTTCAAAAAATAAGAACAATTGTTTCAAATTTCAAAAATCAGATACTAATTATAATGGTGTGTTTGAGCCACATTATTTTAGAAGAATGTATTCTGGATTAGTAGATTGATAGAGAATTTGTGGTTGAAAAAAAAGGAAAAGTTATTGATGTGATGTAAAATATTATTTTATTGAAGAAAGTGTGGTTGAAAATGAGTAGAATAATGAAAATGAAAATTTTAATGTGTACCGAACATGAGCTTTTTTTACGATTTAATTAATTAATTATATATTTAATTAATTAAATATATTAATGTCACAAATCTATATAATTTTATCACAAATTAATAATTTAATTAGCCACATATTATTTTTCGATCACAAATAAAACTTTTTATATCTCACAAATTATTTTACGATCACAATTCAGAAATTTTACAGGTCACAATTTGTTCATCGGTCACAAATCAAAAATTTATATGTCACAATTTGTTTATTGGTCACAAATCACCAATATTATAAATCACAACTTAATAGAAAGTATACAGTCACAATTTGTTCATCGGTCACAAATCAAAAATTTATACGTCTCAATTTATTTGTCGGTTACAAATCACAAATATTTTAAGTTACAACTTAGAAAATAGTCACAAATTGTCAAATTATCAGTCACGAATAATTTTTTTTTTAAGCCACATTATTTCTTGATCACAATTTATTTTTTTTCATTGGTCACAATCAACCAAATAGTTTGTAATCACAACCAATACTTATGACCATCACCGCACCACTCCATCCAGCAACACTACCGCCACCTTCACCGCCAGAACCACCACTACCACCTCCCAACAACAACATCACAACATCAACCAAATCAACATATTGCAGAAAACCACCACATCGTCACGCTGTTCAACCACCACCTCGACAGACTCATCGCCACCAACACAACCATCACCCCATCACCACTGTAGCCAACAACACAATCATCACAAATTAAAAAATTTATAGGTCACAATTATTCAATTAATTGGTAACAGACGCTCTTCACCACTATAACCACCTACTACACCACCACAACCATCATCGTTGTCATTTGTAAACTGCCTCCAAAATACGAAATTGCAATCAGGGGCCTATAGTTTCAAATATTACACTAGAGGCCCCCGCCCTTAAATCATTACCCAAACCCTAATTTTCCCCTTTTTCTCTACGGTCACTGGCATCGCCGTTGCTATGTTTTCATTGGGCAACGCTGATGGGCAACTCTACAGTTCACAGCGCTAGGAACCTCTACCGTAACCAACGTTGTGGACATTTACCGTTTGCAGACGCAAGCTATGTTTTCATTGGGCAACGCTGCTGGGCAACTCTACAGTTCACAGCGCTAGGCAACTCTACCGTTACCAACGTTGTGGAAATTTACCGTTCGCAGCCTTAGGACGCTAGCGCTCGCGGTGCTGCTTTCAACACGAGTGCCGGCAGCTGCAAACTTGCGTTGCAACCTACAATGGAGCTTCAACGGGATAGCATCGTGATGCTGCTCCGTCGACACTGTCACATGCAGGTGGCGTCATCGTCGCTATGTAGAAGTGTTGCGACGCAGTGGTGTGAGTACCGCTGTGAGTGTTGTTCGTTCGTGATCTTCCGATGGTGGTCTTTCAACGACAATAATAATAGAGAAAAAAAGGAGAGCGGTAACTAGCCAGTGTGAGAGAAGGGGGAAGATGGAAGATGAAGAGAGAGAAAGAAAATGTTAGGATTGGGATTAAATTTGGTAATTAGGGATTGTGATGAATTTTGGTGGTATTAATAATATTAAATATTTGAATTAATATCTAATTTTTGAATAAATAAACTTTATATCTGATTTTT
>OU503057.1:12085310-12124525 GCA_912172775.2 Fraxinus pennsylvanica
CGCCCATGTTGTCCTTGTACTTGTCCCAGTCAATAGCATGTTTGGCTAAGCTTAAAAAAATTTAAGTAAATAAGTAGGTTTTAAAATAGCTTTCAAGAATTCCTCAATCTATTTCAATTAAACTAAAACCCGGTTCATTCTTCTACTTTATTGATCTCAAATAAAGCATACATATTTGAGAGCAACACATACTGCCCCACATCATTAGGTCTCGACTCTAAAAGTTTTCAGAGATCTTAATTCCCATCTCGACATTTGGTGCTAAAGTTATTAGATTAGGAGAACAGTTACATACATTGACTTGCTAAAGTTATTTGGTGCTACTATTATTAGTTGACTTATTAAAACTTTGTTAAATTTATAATCTTTATTGCAAATTTTTATTTACATAGTATTCAATTCAATGTCAACGGTTATGGACAGATATTTTAAAAGGACAGTTTCATTTTCTATTGAAGGTCAAAATATAGATAGAAAGAAATCTAGCAGTGCTTGTGTGGTTTCTCATGAAAGGGACATTCAAGTTGGAAGTGATATTAGTAATAATCGGGGTGAAAGTTGTATTGACCATGAAACTGATGTTATATGAGATGAGAGTGATGATGTCTGAAATGAGAGTGATGCTGTTTGGGATGAGAGAGATAATCAAGGTAAAATTGATGTTGCACAACTTCCTACAAATCATGGACTACTAATTCCCATTATTGAACATTATGTTAATGTTCGAGATGAAGTTCGAATAGCATACACACAAATGGGTCCTTGTCGGCTGATAAGTACGTTTTACATACTTATTTTACTGTCAAAACATGAGCAATTGTTGATTAATACGTTGAAATATAGCTTAATTCTATAAAATTCATGTTTTGCAGGACAAGTGATGAATGTAGTGGAAATAAGGAGAAACAAGTGAAAAATGACCAGAATTGAAGAAAGTGAAAGTTCAGGGACTAAAGTGTAAATACTCAAAAATTATGTCGGTACTCACGATGAAGGTTCAAGAGTGTTAAGGGTCGATTGGAAGCAATTAGAAGTAAAAAAGGAATAGAATATTATCAAAATCAATTGGAGTTCAAGATATATTCCATATTTTTAGCCGAATATCATTTTTGGCATAGCAAAAGTCCGAATTGGAAAAGATCTATTTCTAATAAAGTTGTAGCTCTTCGAATTATCTTTCTAATGTATCTTGAATCATCTAAATCGGATATCGGAAGAGAAAGTTATAACCAAATTACTGACTGTTGTGTAGAGACAAAAAATCCGCGCGCGAAAGCAACTTTCCTTATTCGATTAGAACTCTTTTGGAAATCAATTTGGACGTGATTTTTATCCAATTTTCGACTCTTACAAATACTTAACAGCAGAATACATATGGAGGAGACTCCCATACACCATTCTTCTCCTCTTTGACTCAAGAAACTCATGGTGAATTAAAGATTTTGGTGAAACTACGAAGGAACTCGATTGAAATTGGTGATTTCATATCTTTTGTTCATTTAATTTGATCTTTTCATTGTCAAACAATGCTATAATTTAGATTTTCATTCTCTTGAATTTATATTGAAATCGATTTAATATTTACAAGATTTTTCATGGATTCAGTTATACTTTTTTCATTATTCAATCAAACTATTTATTGAGTTTCAATTTCAATTATTTATTGTTGAAATTGGTTTAACAATTATTATATCCTTCATAGATCCAATCATATTTCTTCTATCGTTAGATTAAACTAGTTGTTGAATTTTAATCTCAATTTCACTTTATTGGCGGATTGATTACTACCTTATGCTTGATGTATATGGTCGATCTTTGATCTTATTATAATAAAATTGTGCGAATATGTCTTAAGTCTAAANTTTAAATTGATTTTCACGATATATCTTCCGATTAGAGTGTCGGGATGAAAGCCTCTAATTGTGTTATAAAAATGAATAATTGATATGATTGATCCAATCCAATTGAGGGAATTCCGACGCTTCACTGCTTCGAATTATTGATTTTAATTTCACTTTTCAACATTAAATTTTATTACACATTTGAGAGAACAATTCAAATTTTTTGATCCTTTAAATATTTTTCTATCTCCCTGTGGATACGACACCTCAAAGTTGTGCCACAACTATCGCGTTATTCTTTGGGCATAATCATTGGCCTTCCAAGCATAAATTTCCGCAAAAAAAAAAAAAATGAAAAATCTTCATTGAGGTGTTTTTGATCTTCTAGATTTTATAAATTTCCTTCTTGGTTGGAGTATAGCATAGCGAAAGATGCTGCATTGTGCTTTTACTATTATCTTTTTAAATCAAGTGTGGAACGAGGATGTGATGACACTTTTGTTGAGTGGGAGTTCTCAAATTGGAAAACCAAAGAAAAACTTCAAGAGCACATTGGAAATCACTGTAGTGTACACAATAAAGCTCGAATTAAGTGCGAAGCATTCATGAATCAAGAGAAAAATATTCAGGCAATTTTCTTGAAACAGTCACAATAATCACGAAATAACTATCAAATTCATTTAGGTGCATCAGTAGATTGTGTTCGATTTTTTCTAAGACATGGGTTTGCATTTCGTGGACATGATGAATCTGAAGATTCAAATAATCAAGGGAATTTTCACAATGAGGAGATTAAAGCTGCTACTTTCAAGAATGCTCCTGAGAATCTCTAATTGATATGACCTGGCATTCAAAAAAATATTGTAAATGCTGCTACTTTTGAAACAATTAGTGTTATTATCAATGATATTGGTGATGGTTTATTTTTCATTCTGGTTGATGAATCGCATGGCATAACAGTTAAGGAACAAATGTATATTGTTTTTCGTCATGTGAACAAGAATGGATGTGTAGTTGAACTTTTTATAGGCAGCATGTATTGAATACCACGACTATCTCTCTTAAAGCTGCTATTGATAACTTAATTCTCTAGATATAAATTAAGTATATCTAGTTTGAGAGATCAAAGTTATGATAGAGATAGTAATATGCAAGGTGAATTTAATAGTCTTAAGACACCTATTCTGAAAGAGAACCCGATTGCTTTCTACATTCATTGATTTGCTCATCAACTTAAATTAACTCTTGCTATTGTAGCAAACAAGCATGTAGAGTGTTAGTGCTGAATGAAGGATCACCAAGGCTTTTCCAGGCTTAGTATACTCCAAACTAATCAAAACCTCAAACAAGTCGAGACCGCAAAATCGAACCAAAGAAGAACCCAAAACTCTGGTTGCTTTGGATACCCACTTAAGACACACAATGGAATGTTATTGTAGCCACAAAGGCAGATGAAATTAGAGGAGAAAAAGAGGCACACTGAAGAAGAGAGCACAAAGCAAAGAGGTACCCTTTTTCACCAAGGAGATAAATGATGCAATAACACCTTCAGAGCCACTACCAAGGAAGCAACATATATAATAAAGTGATTAGGGCGTAACAATGGGCCAAGCCCAATAGGTGGTCAAGTGATACTAAGTAAGTAATATACCATAAGCCATCCATGGAGTCGAGAAATGAGCCATGAACAACTCTAATAAAATTATATTGCTTCAAATGGCCCAAATGATTTTAGGGTCGAGTTGTATCATTCTAAGGAGATGACTTTTAGTTCAGTCAATTGATCAATGCCGATTGAAAATTATACCGAATTACATTATAGTTTGGGAAGTCGTTTGACAATGATTTATCTAACAAACCTCTCCACCTTGGTGTCAAAGAACCTACAAGAAAAGACATTATCACCCATTAAGGACAATTCCAAAAGGATAATCGATAAAATTGGAAATTATTTACATCTACTAATGTTTAGAAGATCTTTGCAACTTCTAAATTTCACCAATGGCAACTATTTAATGTCTCCGAGGGATTATATTGTGTATGAACATTTTCAAGTCTTACCACTTCTTGGGACATAATATTTTTAATGAAATGTAGTCTAACATCGATGTGTTTGGTGCGTTCGCGAAAAACATAATTTTTGCATAGATTTATAAAAGATTGGCTATGAGAATATACTAGCACGTGGTCATTTAAAACACAGTTCATGAAACAAACCTCTAAAACACAATGCCTCTTTAATTGCTTCAGTAATAGTAATATATTTAGATTTTGCCGTGAATAGTGTAACTATGTGTTGTAACTGTGATTTCTAATTAATACAAGAGTTAGACAAAGTAAACACATAGGAAGAAGTAGATTTTTTATTATCCTTATCCCTCACATAGTCCACATCTACAAAATCCTTCGATTTCACATCTTCTTTATTAGTACTGATCTTTAGACCTATATCATTAGCCCCCTTTAAATACCTTAAAATCCATTTCAAGGCTTCTCAATGCTCGGGACTCGGATTAGACATGTACCTACTAAGAGTACTAGCAGTAAAGGCTAAATCCGGTCTAGTACAAACCATCAAATACATAATAGATCCAATCACATTTGAGTATGAAATCCTACTTATATATTCTATTTCTTTTTCGTTAAAGGAGTCTGATCTTTAGACAATACAAAATGATTAGTTAAAGGTAATATAACATGTTTGCAATCATGCATGCCAAATCTTTTCAACATGTTAGAAACATAAGAAAACTGAAGAAAAAAAAAATAGAATTTGATCTATCTCTTTCAATTCTCATAACTAGGATTTTACTTAGATCTTTCATGTAAAATTCGCCATTAAACTTTGTTTTTATCTTACTTATCCACTTAGGTGATGAATCGACTAAGAGCAGATCATCCATATATAGCAATAAAAATGCATAGTCAATATTAACATCATCATATTGGAAATACAGGCAAGATCAAACTTACTCATTTGAAACCCCATGGTAAGTACAAAAGAATCAAATCTTTTATACCACTGTCTAGGTGATTACTTCAAGCCATATAAAGATCTTTTAAAAAACACACATGGTCATGTTTTAGTTTACTTTTAAAACATTTTGATTGATTCATAAAGATNAACCTCTTGGTTGATTCATAAAGATTTGCTCATCAAGTTCACCATGTAAAAAAGCAGTTTCTACATCAAATTGTTCAAGTTCCCAGTCAGAATTTGCAACCAATGCAAGCATGATCCTAATAGTAGTGTACTTAACGACTAGTGAAAAAATCTCATTTTAATCAACCACATCCTTCTGTGTGTACCCCTTGGCTACTATTCTAACCTTAAATTTTAAGGGTTAAGATGTGCTAGTACCCTCCTTAA
This sequence comes from Fraxinus pennsylvanica, assembly GCA_912172775.2. Taxonomy (NCBI): domain Eukaryota; kingdom Viridiplantae; phylum Streptophyta; class Magnoliopsida; order Lamiales; family Oleaceae; genus Fraxinus; species Fraxinus pennsylvanica. The sequence goes on from OU503057.1 coordinate 12,090,522, forward strand.
CTTTAAAAACCCATTATAGTCAACTATAGATTTATTTTTATTCCTATGTCTCAAGTTTGATTCTTTTTCTAAAGAAATCATCTCATCTTTCATTGCCTTAAACAACTCTTCTGATTGTTTACTCTTCATCGCGTCCTCAAAGGTTTTTGGCTCTCTATCAACTAGCTTTTCATAGCTAACATGAACAAAAGATAACTCAGGCTCATATCCCAATCTTCTAGGTGCTCTCGATTGTCTTCTCCCTCTATCCCTAACTAAATTATATTCTGCTAAGGGGTTCTCTTCCTCTCTTTTATCACCACATCCTCTCGATGCTCTTCTATCACTACTTCCTCTCTATTCTCCACCTTCTGTTCCTGAACCTGAGTCTCCACCTCATTAGGAGTAGTAAGGACAAATGTGCTAAGTTTTCCTAACTCCACCTTCAACTGATCTCTTTCTTCACATTGTTCTTCTTCACTCACAAGTTCAGACTCGATTTTAAGGCACGACATTCCATCTTCATTGAATGTAACATCTCTACTCACAATGATTTTAACTCATTTCTGGCTCCTATCCCACAACCTATACCCCTTGACACCTTCGGGGTAACTTAGAAAAACACATTTCCTAGCTCTAGGTTCAAGCTTTCCCTCACTCTGATGAGAAAAAGCAGTGCAGCCAAAAGTTCTAAGCATGGAGTAATCACTAAGTTTACCAAACCATTTTTCATGCGGAGTATCACCATTCAATGCAGCAGATGGAGTCAAATTAATCAAATAACAANTTATCCCGTTTTGTTGAGGAGTGTTAGGAACAGTCTTATGGCTTGTTATTCCATTTTCTTTGCACATACTGTCAAATTCAGTGTTACAAAACTCTAGCAATTATCAGTTCTCAAAAACTTGAGCCTTTTTCAAGTTTGGTTCTCAACTTGTCTTTTTCGATTATTAAAATCGTAGAAAGTATCTGACTTATTCTTTAAAAGGTAAACCCACACTTTTCTCGTGTAACCATCAATGACAGACAAGAAATACATATTTCCACCCAATGTGGGATTACTAGCAGGACCCACAAGTTTGAATGCACATATTCAAGCATGCCTTTAGTTTTACGAACACTCATGGAGAAAGAAGTTTTATGATGTTTACCAAGACAGAGTGATCACAAAACGATAAATCAGACACACAATCATTACCAAAAGCACATTTTTCATTAAGAAATTTAAGCCCTTTAATACACACATGTGCTAGTCTATTGTGCAATTTTATGTGTGTGATCAACCTTCGCAGAAGAGATAGAGAAATCTAAACTTCTTACCACTTCCCCAGTAGTGATATAAATATCACTTTTCTTGATTCCCTTAATGGAAACAAGTGCACCCTTAACTAATTTTAAAAATTCATTTCCAATTTTACCAGTGAAGTCATCTTTCTCAAGTCTTCCTATTGAAATTAAATTCCTAGACAATTTAGGAATGTATCTAACATCTTTTAAAGTATACACAAAACTACGGTCAAACTTTAAAGTAATATTACCAATTTCAACAACAGTATAAGTAGAATTATCACATAGCTCACCATGCTCATCATTTGATTCATGCAAATTTTCAAATCAGTCCTTTTGTGATGTCACATGAAAAAATGCACTAAAATCAAGTATCAATTTATGCAAACGAGAATTGGCAGTTAGATTCAATTCATCAAGATAAACAACATAACTTGTAATCATATAAACTTTACCATCATCAGTATTGGAAGTAGAAGACAACACATTTACATCATCTCTTTCCTTACCCTTTAGCTTACCCTTCTCCTTATAGCAATTTTTTATAAAATGCCCCGTGTTCCCACACCCATAGCATTTATTAACCTTGGTCCTAGATTTTGATCTAGACCTACCATTGCCTTTCTTTTTACCTCAATTACTACTTGACTCGTCACTACTTTGAAAATCATCATGACTATTTTGCCTAAATTGAGTTATGCCTCTCGTCATGTGAATCTTACTGACTTTCTTATCATATTTTTTAGTTTTAATCTCCATCTCCTTACTTTTAAGTAAGTCGATTACAATTTTACGCGTCAAAATATCCCTGTCATACTTAATCGCATTCTTAACTTCCTTATAAGTATCATGTATTAAATTAAGCAACATTATAGCTTTGTAGGTTTTAGACACTGACTTTTCACTGTTAACAATATTTTGAACAAGTTTGCTAAATACGTCTAAATTGTCATCAAGATCTTTTGAAAAATCCATTTTAAAAATGGAAAAATGCTCAAGTATAGTTTATTTGGAGTATATTTAAACATATATAAGTCTTCCAATTTTTTTCAAAATTCTTTAATGGTTTTTAGTTTACCCATTTTTCTCAAAATATAGTCAGATAAGTGTAAAATGACTGAAGTGTAAGCAAGTTTATCAGCTTCTTCTTTTAGTACTTTTGAAAAATTATCAGAAAAATTGTAATCAATGGTTTTTTAAACCTTTTGTTGAACAAAAATATCTCTCATTTTTTGTTGTCAGATTGAAAAATCACATTTTTCGTTAAAAAAAAACTTCCAAATCAAAATTCTGAGTTGTCATCTTTTACAAATCAATCAAAAAATGCACAGGATTACAATTAAACCATACAAAGTAGACCTAGGATCGCAAACAATATACATCAATCTAGATTCCTAGGGTTTCATAAGATTCTCGATCTTATATCAAGAGAATATTCGAACGGATAAGGTTTGAGCATTCTAATGGAATCAATGGTGTAACAAGATATATATCAACCAAACAGTTTCACACACAGTATATCACAGAGATAATAAGTTGATTTTATCAAATGAATAACTCAATTACGAAACAGTCAAATAAGACAAGTCGTTCCTAGTTTCTAGCACAGGCAATGATTACCTCACACTGTAACCCCAATCTTATTGTCACCCCACAAGATGGCATGCTAGTATTGGAAATTAAATGAGATAAGTCAATTTACTAGAGCGGACCACGTTTGAAGGTCCGTAAAATCGAGATATGCGAATCTACTGCTTTAGGGACACTACTATTTGCCCTAAAGATTAAGCAAATATACAGATGCGATAGACAAATGATCGCAGACAGATCGTCTAGGGGCAACACCATCTAAAAATTTTTTTTGTATAACCTGAAACACAAAATTAACAATATTAGTACGTTCAGAAAATTAATTCGAGCAACTTGTCCAAAGAAAACTCTACCAGAATCATCGCTCGCCCCGTCGCCTATCACCATTACGCCACACGATATGTAGGCAGGAACACCTCCATTGGTTGAGTATGGTATATGCTCCACTTTTTCGATCGATGTCTAGTTTGGTTGGAATTGACAATTGCATGTTCAGGACTTAGAAGGAATCACATGATTTGGCTTCGTTTTGGGTAGATTTTGGCCGAAGCTCTGATACCAAATGTTAGTGCAGAATGAAGGATCACCAATGATTTTTCGGGCTCAGTATACTCCAAACTAATCAAAACCTCAAATAAGCTGAGACAGCAAAATCGAACCAAAGAAGAACTCAAAACTCCGATTGCTTTGGATATCCACTTAGGACACACAGTGGAATATTATTGTAACCATAAAGGTAGATGAAATTAGAGGAGAAAAAAAGGAACAGTGAAGAGTAAAGCACAAAGTAAAGATGTGCCATTTTTCACTAAGGAGAAGAAACAATGCAGTAACAAACATAGAGACATGGCCAAGGAAGCATCATAGATAATAGAGTGATTAGGGTATTACAATGTGACAAGCCCAATAGGTGGTCAAGTGATACTAAGTGGGTAATATACCATAAGTCATCCGTGGAGTCAGGAAATGAGCCACGAGCAACTCTAATAAAATTAGATTGCTTCAAATGACCCAAATGATTTTAGGGTCTAGTTGTATTATTCTGAAGAGTTGACTTTTAGTTCAGTCAATTGGTCAATACCGATTGGAAATTATACCGAGTTACACAATAGCTCGGGAGGTTGTTTGACAACAATTTACATAACATAGAGATTGAATCATTTTTTGATATGATTGATGGAGTGATGAATGTTGTTGGAGGATCAACTAAACGATGTGATCTTCTTCGAGATAAGCAAAGACTCCGAATTGTTGAAGCGCTCTCGTGATACACGTTGGAGCTCTCATTATAATTCTATGATTAACTTGATTAAGATGTTTTCACCTACAATTGATGTACTTGAAATAATTCCTCAGGATGTCCCAAGCTCTAGAAAAAAGGTGAAATGTGTGATCTATTAACCATGATAGTAAGATTTGATTTTGTATTTAGTCTCCATCTCATGAAAATGATTTTGGGAATCTCAAATGAATTGTCAAAGGAATTACACAAGAAAGATCATGATATTTTCAATGCTAGAAAAACTCCAAGCTATGAGGGACAATGGATGAGACTCTTTTCTTGAAACGGTTTGTTCTCTCTGTCAAAAGTAACATATTGATTTTCCTAACATGGATGCTATATATACCTCTAGGTCGTTTACTGTGTAACATTCCTGAAATGACAAATTTACATCACTTACATGTGGAGAATTGAATGATCTTTTTTCTGAGGTAAACAGTGAATTGTGCTTTTGAGTTGCATGTTTGTGTCCAGATGATTCTTTTCTGTTTTAGATAAAAAAAAAAAAAAATTTAATTCGATTCGGCTAGTATTATCCTTAAGATTTTTAGCTAATAGATCATCCTGCACTTGATGATCAACTTGAAACATATATTTTTGATATGCACACGGATGAAAACTTCACGGGATTACAAGGTCTTAGTGATATTGCAAGAAATTTGTTGCAACGAAGAAAAATGAAGTGTATCCACTACTATATGGGCTTGTGACATTAGCATCGACTCTTCCCGTTGCTACTGCTACGATTGAGGGAGTATTTTCTCCGATGAATCTTTTCAAGACTACTGCGCAATTGAATTAGAGATTAGTGGTTGAATAACAGTCTAGTTCTATACATAGAGAAGGATATATTTAATGAAATTGATAATGATTTAATTATACAACGTTTTAAAAATATGAAAACACGTTGGAAAAAATTATAATAATGTAGTGTTACTGTGTTATATTATTTATAACTATTTTTATTAAATAATTTTTTCCCACTTAAATAAAATAGCCTAGCTCTGCCACTGCCTGAAAGGCGGTAGTTTACCTTACGAAGCTATTCAAGTTCACTTATCTCTAACTCATGAACTTAACGGATACATAGGTATATGATAACACCCAATTTTTTTGGTGATGATGGGCAAGTTATTTACTCAAGTTGTCACATGCAGACAATATACAGAATAGCAATTCTCTATTTTATTTTAAAAGCAATTATCATTATGTAGTCTTTGAGCTTGGTCATGAACATTAATTCTTATTGTTCCATATTATATGTATTACCATCTGTCTATATAGCTTGTAGTATATTATGCAGCGTAGATTGTTTGCTTTTTCTTGACAAGAATGTTCACATGAATTGACTTCGGTTGTTAGATTTGTGCATCAAGTACACTAGTTCCACAAGTGATTTTATTTGATGTAGGGTGGATTTGGCTAGCTTAAAATGTGACTTGATCAATGTGGTTCTAATAAAATAACTTTATATGTTTGAGTTCACTTCACACTATTGGGCCTTAGGGACGATCCAAATGCTAGGTACAAGTGTAACTACTTTGGAGAGGATTATGCTTGTGGCACCAAGAAGTGTGGTACAAGCACCCTAAGTAACCATTTGACAAATAATTGTAAGATAACCCTAGCAGATTGTAGGATGAGAAATAAAAAATCATATTTTTTGAGAACCGAAAAAGGGGTAGTGGAAGCAATCTTATAGCTATTGGTCATAGTAAGAAATAGTACGGAGTTGCATGTACTAAGATGGCAATACTGGATGAACTACCTTGTAAATTTATCGAAACTCGTGGATTTAGATTATTTTGTATTGTAGCATGTCCTCATTTGAGCCCCCATCTCGTAAGACTCTTGTTAGATATATTTATTAGTTATATTTGGAAAAAAAATTAAAATTGAAATAAGTCTTTTCTCTTACACTGTCAAAGAGTTTCCATTGGCACTGATACTTGGACTTCCAATCAAAATGTTGCTTATGTCTCTTACGGCACACTACATTGATTCTGATTGGATGCTTAATAAACGCATTTTTGAAGTTTTGTGTTGTTTAGAATCATAGGATTTGTGACTTATTTGCATGAGTGGAGGATTGATTAAAAAAATTACAATCAAGGTAGATAATGCAACTTCAAATGATATTACTATTTTTTTTATCTTAGGAGGAAAGTCGTCGGTTGGGTACTTATGAGTGTGTTCTAGATGGTAATATTTGCATTTGAGTTGTTGTGCAGACATTATCAATTATGTTGTGTGTGAGGGGTTGAGGGAAGCATCTATTGTAAGTGTTGCGATCTAATCAAATATGTTAAATCTTCTATTGGTATGTACGAAAAATTAAAAGAGGCTGCCAGGCAAGAAAACACTTATTGGAAATCTATTATATTTTTGGATGTTCCAACTTGATGGAATTCTACTTATTTGATGTTGAAAACTGCTTTAAAATTCGAGAGGATAGAAGAAAAGGATGCAAAATGTTTGAATTCTTTTGGGGAATATGGTGGTGGTAGGAGCGGCAAACCTCCTTCAAGTTTGGATTGAAAAAAAGTGTTTGTCAAGTTTCTTGAAAATTTATTTAGGCTGTGTTTGTTTTCGATTTCAAGCAAAATTCCAACCGTTGCTACAGTTTTCTGCCCACAATATTTGACTTTGTTGTGTCATAGTGGGTCCACAATTTTGGAAAAAAAGGGTCCAAAAATCCCTTTTCTTGTTGAAATAATTTATCCCAGACAGGCCCTTATTGTGACTTTGACTTTTAGTACTTATTTGTGTGTTAGTTCTTGTGCTTATCTTACAAAAATATATAATCTTGTAATCGAATTGGATGAATGGAAATTAATTGGCGATTTTTTGTTAGATAAAATGACCTCTAACATGAAGAAGAATTGATAAGTCTTGGGGTAAAATGAAAAATGTGAATCAATTGATGCTTATTGATACTGCCCTTGATCTAAGATACAAAAGGGATTTTGTTGAATATTGCTTTGTTAATATTTACAACGATGAGGAAGCTATAATAACATGACTTAGACTTTGAAAGCCAATATAATGTCTATTTATGGTTGGAATGAGTAAAAAGTTTCTAGTCTGTACCCCAAATTGGTTGAGCTTCTTCAAACTTGGATGATTTATATATGGATATAGTTATCAAAACCAATGCCAGATTCAAGTATTTAAACACTATTGTAATCAATACTTTGATATGCTTCTTATCTATCATACAAATAGTAAGATTTTAGATCAATAGTACAACCAGATTTCAGCAAAAATAACCAAATAATCGTCATCCTCCACTGTACCACCACCTACGATTAAACACAACTACTCCAAATCCAATCACACTACTCCTCATCTTTAATCGAAAAACCTGGATTCATTACCAAAACCGCAGTGGTAGGTCGTGAAATCCAAACGGCGAAATTCCACTACTTGTAAAATTTTAGAATTGGTACGCGAAAAGATATCCTAATATTATCAAAATCAATGACATGCAAATACTTCAATCAATTTTGTAATCAATGTCTTGATATGCTTCATATCTATTGCAAAGAATGTAGCTCAATGGTACAACTAGATTTTCACAAAAATAATCTTAATCACATGAACACATATAAGCATAAGTAATGAAGAAACGAGAGGCGAAAGAGAAGAGCTTCGATTCCATTATTGGAGTCCTCGTGGATTGGTCGGCTGTAGGTGATGAGAGTCAATAGAGCAAGAGGCGATGATTTGACGTGAGTGAGAGCCGAGGGAGAGGTGATAAGCAAGAGATAAGAGAAATTGACAATTTGATTTTTTAAGTTTAAGTTTTGTAAATTAATTTTTTTTAAATATTTTCATTAACCGGGTTGGGTTGGATTAGGTCGGTTTTTAATTGGTAACCCACAATCCGACTAAAATTTGACTATAAAATTCGAACACAATCAAACTTAATTAAATACAAAAATCGACCCAAATCGATTGATTTAATTTAGGTTAGATCGATTTTTGCCCAGCCCCATTTATAGCAAGCAGGTTGAAGATAATGTAATTATATCCTATACAATTGTTAATTTTACTTTTTCCTATATGTTATAAAATAGAAAGAAAATAGAAGTGTCAATAAAATTGTGCGATTTATTAAGAACAAAAGCCCCATATTGACGGGGATACAACAGTCATAATAACTAGAGTTGTAAGGATATATAATTCAATCATAAATACTGCTATATTTACAACACTCCCCATTGAATAACTATTTACATAATAACTATCTCATTGAAACATTGTTTTGACAAAAATTCGACGAAACAAAAAACCAACAAATAAAAAAGAATACAATTAATTTAAAATAATAAACTATTGCCTCATTAATCTTATCAAAAAAGTCCAATGGGACAAAACTTGATCGAAGGAAACATAGTACAGCCACTCCTCCTAATTTCAATTTTTGTATCAAGCGATCTATGTCTTGTATGTCAGTGTCTTCAAGAAAACTCGGTGGAGCAAAATTTGATGGCTGTAGTAACGTGATGATTCAAAAAATAGCTCTTATTGATCTTTTAAGAGTTTCATACATATCAAATTATTATTTTGAAGGTAAATATCTTTTAGGTTATGAACATTCATTATACAAAAAAGTACCTCGTTAAAACCTTATAAGAAAAATCCATGCGAGAAAAATCATAATGAAGAAAAAAAATACATTATTCTTTTGACGCTTCAAAAGTCGTCTCGTTAAAAACCTTGCAGAAAAAGCCAATGGAACAAAATCTTGATCAAAGGAAAAAAAAAGAACATAACACGTAGTTACTTCCCCTTATAATAATATCGCTTGAATTATGTTTCAAACATATTAAATCCTTCGATGATAACATTAATAGTCATGTCATATAAGTTGATTGTAACGGAATTTTAAATGTTATGCATTGTCAAGATAACAAGATACAAACATGTGATTTCATCCACCACAAAATTCACTATGTTGAGAGTTGTTCATTATGTATTACGATTTTATTTTTCTTATTTCATTTTCACATAAGTATACACATTTAGATTTTTAAACTGCAAGTCCAGAAACTTTAAATTTCTATAATAAATACAAATTTGATAAGATCGCATCCTTTTTTGCCATCATATATTCAATGCGTCAATAAATTTATTTCGATATCTTTCGTATTCATAAAATGAAGGGTACATCATGTACAAAGGTGTTGCAACAACCTTTTTTTGATTCTATTTTTCTCGTAACGACATAAACTATTGAGATATCTCAATTTTCAACATATGAGGTACCTGTATATCTTCTGGGGTTTTACATTTTGTTATGTCTATATACTTTTCAAAAGTATACGCCTTCTAAATGGGACCATATTTGGTGATTGCTCCATTTTGGTTTATAGATTTTTATACTAGAACCAAATATCATCATGTTTCGAATGTGACATAAATTTATCAAATATAATATTAACTAATTGTCTTCCAGGTTGTTAATTTGAGTTGGAGCATTTAAAGTTGATATGTGAGATATTTTTGATCTCTTTGATCAGTAAATAAATCTTAAATTATGTTTCAAACTTCTGGTTCAAATTTTCTTTTGTAAGGATTTAGAAAATGATGTATTTGTACATTATTTTCAATTTCTTAATTTCTCCTCTGATGCTGAGAGTATTGTTCAATCAATTGACAATCAGCAAACCATTTTATAAAATATCATCCGTTACGACTTGATATATAATATAATGATTCAAACTACTAATTTATTCAATGCATTGTAGTGGGTCAATTTTTACATATATTACACTATCAAAATAATTAGATGGAAAAACTAACTAGGCCTTGACCATAAGCGAATTATAATATGGAGAACTATGATATTCGCATGATGCATAATAGCATTCCCTAAACAGAGATAGGAAGTACTTTATTCTCAATTAAATTAATTGGAAACGTTTAACAAATAATAATATTAAACCATTTATCGATATCCCAACTAATACTTATTAAAATATTGAAATTTAGGATTACTAGCATTAACAAAACACGACGTCTTAATTGTATAATCTAAAAATTTATGCTCATAATTTAAAATTTGAGCTGTAATTTCACAAATTTCGAGTTACGAATATCATACAATCATCTAGTAGATGTATCAAATTTATTAGATACAAATAATATTTAGATGATCAACGTTGAAGGTGACGAGGCCCCATATATCACCATAACTAATTTTTAGAAATATACGGAATTCAATCCCTATTTTAGCAAATGATGTTTAACGATCAATTTTCGATAAAGAGAACAAAATAATGATCAATTTTCGATAAAGAGAACAAATAACATATAAAAATTATTGGAATGATGAATTTTTAGGTTCTTTGTTGAATATCCATTGGAATTTTTAATTTCGCATCATTATTGATCTAGTAATGGTCCAACTGGTCATGTCAAACAGTTAAATCAAATTGAACTTATGGCACAATATAGTGTTTATTTCAATTGTACCACACATTTTAGAACTTAGTTGGTTTCTTTTTAATTTAGTAGAGAATAAATTACTATTAATAACAAAAATTTATTCTAAAACACAATGCAATGTTGACTCTTTTATAGTTTCAAAACAATATTCCAAAAGAATATTGTTATATACTTGGTTATGATTACTCACAATTAATAGAACAATACTCTTCAGAAATATTGATACATTTAAATTAATCATAATATTTTTCTAAACTATTAATATGTATAAATTTATACTTCTTCGGGAACACAATACGTTATTTATCAAGAATACTAATATGTATTATTTTTTTGCTTCTTCTAGAGTAATATATCAATTTGTAGTGTCATGCTCTTTATGAGCAAATATATCTTTCTAGAACATTTATATAAGGTGGATTGTGTTTCTTCTAAAACATTAACAACATATTCATTTAATACAAAAATATAATTTATAGCTTCTTCAAGAGCACGAGTTAAATCAAAATATTTAAATAATCTAAAAATTCACAACTATAATATATAATAGAAATATAGAGACTTTTAAATAATATACTTACTTGAATTTGAAAACTATAAAAAGTCTTGAACAATTGACAAATCTCACATTTATCAATGATAAATTAAAAAAAAACAATATATATATATATATATATATAATTTGCTACTATTCAAGTAGATATTACTCACAAATGAACCGCTGGATCTTGATAGGAATCGTTGGATTTGAAGAAAATTGAGTTATGGAGTTCATGTCCAAATTTCATGACGATTGGATCACATGTTGAGATATCAATATTTTTATCACAACAGTGCAAGTTGTTTAGATTCTATGAATTTCTACACTGTTGATTCTGAAATAATAATACAATTTTTTCATAATATATCATTATTGGGTCAACGAAGTTCGGGTTCATGAAAATATTTAATTCAATCATTTTTTATGAATGTGTAGTACATACTAGAAGGGAGTACCAGTATTTTTTCTTTTATTTGCTTCTGGACAAATACAAAGTAAATGCAAAGATATTCTATGTTATTCTTGTATAATCTCAATATGGTATCAATTGCAGCCAATATCTTAAAATTAGGCAAATTTCTTCTGAATATGCTAAAATACAGTACATCGTCAATATAGTTTTTTATTATTTGATAAAATAATACAAGCTTTTCCGTAACTTTCAACGATATTCAATGCACCTAATATCATATTAACATTATTTTATGCTAAAGTCTAGAAAAAAGTTTGTCTTGAAAAATCGATTAAATTTAACCTAAATACTAAATACCTGCATATTATACATTTTAATAAAATAAAGTCTTCAGCAAGTACTAGAGCAATACATCTACCTGAAAAAAACTTGTAAGTAGATTAAATCAATTAGCCGTGTGCCCCTTGATTATCTTCAATTGATTTTGTTTATTAATTCCAAAAGTTCTACAAAAAAATAATAATAATGTAATTAACAATAAATTAGATGGCATTGTAAATATAGTAGCATTTATGAATGACTTTTATACTCTGCAACCCTATTTATTATGGTCGTTGTATCTTTTGCAGCCCTAATCCTTCCTTATAAATATGAGATTTTGGTTCATAATAAAACATACAATTTTATTAACTTATTTTCTCTAGTTTATAATACGTTATTAGCACGATTTCAAACCACTCAATCAGTCCTGGTAACCTGATTCCAAAGTCTGATGTCTGCTGTCAAAATATCCGTTTACTTGTATATCGTGATCGAATTTGAGGTGTGTCTTGTAACCTAATCATAGATTTCACACCCAATAGTGGCTCAAATTTGTAGGAATTTGCATGAAACTTTGTACATATATACTTTGTATCAAGATTATTAGCAATGTTCAGCCAATGCAATCCATAAGAATGGCAAGCTATTTCAAAAAGAATAGCCGCTCTTGCAAAATCTTGCATCAAAAAAATCAGAAGAAAACTCTTCTCAAGCATAGTCAAATTATGAACAAAAGCAAATAAGGCACGCGCTTTGATTTAGAAAATATTGATGAATTAATCGAAAAAGAAACTCAAAAGAACTTTCATTCAAAATGACTATATGGATCCAGTTATCTTGATGAATTAAGAGAATATAGGGTTCAAAAAAAAAAAAAAACTCTTTTCAAGATGTGTATGCCAAATCGATTATTTGTACTCCCTATGCCAATTATAAAAAATGGACAAAGAATTTTAGTAATTTTACTAAAGTAAAATTCAAAAAACTCGGAGAAATAATGAAAAGTAGTTCAATTATCAAAAGATGCTCAATTACTTTCAAAAGGAATATATATGTTTAAATGTCAAAAGTGGTTGTCATCTCAAATCGAAGTGGTTGATTTTGAAGATTCTTTAACCAAAATTAATTTACAAGATGGCAAGCAATTCTTTCTTGATTTGATTTTCAAATTCTATATATACAGGGTTCCTTAAACTTTCTTGCAGATTTCCTTACGAGAGAATTCTTACCCAACAAAGTGAGGAAAAAATGAGTTCTTTTGAAAAGAAGAACAAAAAGAAAGTTCAAATCCCCCTTACTTCAATTGATGATTATATTCAAAATTCTTTTAGAGGATCAAAAGAAGCATCCTCTAGCTCTCAAAATACAACATTTGCTTCAAAAACATTCCAAAAACCCACTCAAACAATTCCAAAAAATTAACCTTTAAATTACCGCAAAGCCCTTCAAATTGGTTCTAGAAAATTACCAAATGTCAACCCTCCAAAATCATTTTCATACTTCACAAAGACCACACATCTTCCTGTTTTCCAAATGGAAACATCATGGGCTCAAAGAACTTCTTCTTTTGAAGAACACCTTCAAGATTTTTTCCCTCCAAATTTCTTTTTTCTCCCTTCAAACATAAAAAAATCACGTGAGTATTATGAAGAATCCTTATCAAAACAGGATCTGCCATTATTACTTACATTCCAAAAAATAAAAATTCAAAACATATTCATTTTTCAAAAATATCTATCCAAAGGGTTTGGTCTTATGAAGACTGAGGACTACACCCTTGGGAAGATAAGCGAATGAACATTTCAAAAACAGATTCATTCGAATCAAAATTCAATTACTTGGACTACAAAGCGGCGTGGTTCAATGTTTTTTTATTTTAAACCAGTGACACACTCCTGGTTTATACTTTTTCATCAAAATTGCTCATCAAACTTTCCAAAATGGTTTCAAAACTGGTTCGAGTTTTTTGGTCTAAACGAAACAATTTTGCCCAGTCTCACTCGTCAAGGATTCGAATACTTCAAGAATGAGCAAAAACATTTTTAAAGCCTCAAGAAAACCTTTTGTTCCAATTTACTCATAACCTCAAAGTTTAGTGGATATTCTATTGGGATTTCCACTTAATTCAAAGTCAAACAACGCCAGAATACAAAGATTACAACGTCAAAAGAATTGTTAGACCTTTCAAAATTAAATGGTGGTCGAAATTCCATGAAACAAATTGTTGCCCTAAAGCATTTAATTCATGGATTCAAGAAAAAAGAAATTTTGGTATGCTAAAATTATCTCAAAAAGAAGTAGACAAAAAAGTCGATTTTCTTGCTGAAAAATCTAGGCTTTTAACAATGTTCAATGAATGTTCTATACCAGAAGAACTTCAAATGGTTTCAGACAAAATTGCAGCTCTCGCAGAGGCATCTTCAAAGAAATCAAGTTCAACTTCTTCATCAGACTCACAAGATTATAAACAAAGTAATGAAGATATGTGCTTTGGTTTTAATATTGATGTTATTGAAGAAGAAACTCAAAGAAATTCCCCATCAAAATGACGACATGGACCCAGTTTTCTAGATGATCTCAGAAAATACCGAGCTCAAAAATCAAAAGACATGCTCTTCAATATGGGCTTGCCAGCTAACAAATTATTTTTGCCAGCCTTACCGACATACAAGGACAATCTACTATATTAAAACCACTTTAATAAAGTATCTTTTCAAAAGCCGAGAAGGAAGGACAATTATTCAAATTATTCAAAAAAGACAACATGATGACAAATAGGTGGTAGACAACACATGGGAGACAACTTCAATCAATCAACTATTCAAGATTCTTATTTTTCAATTCAATGTAATTTCAAGTCCAAAACCTCGGCTATTTATAGCACTTCATTTTGAGGTTTTAGACAGAGCGAAAAATAGCGAAGAGTTATTTTCTGCATCTCAAGAAAGTTTAGAATTCTTGTAATTTTATCTTTTTTGTAATCTTCAATAAACAATTTCAGTTTAAAACTTGTACTCTCCTCCCTTATTCCACACGACCCTTGCCCTGGGCCCATTCTGGTATCAGAGCCATAAGTGTCTATTGTGAGAAAACTGTATCATACTACTTTTGTTATAGTGTCAAAGGTCAAACTGGTGTGTAGCCATGGATGTCTGCTGAATAGAGGTTGGTCAGCCCGTGTTGTACCAAGTAGGCATTTTAGGGTGGTCCCCTTTGTAGGCTTTGGTCAAGCTTCAGTGTAGCCTATAGCATTGTGTCTACAGTGATAAGATTATTGTTTTTCTTTGCATCATTCAATTATGTCTTTTCTATCAAATTGGTTTAGTACAGGTGGAAGTTCAAAAGAAGGTAATAGTTATATATCAAATTATTTTCAAGATAATAATGAAGAATTAGATCAAAATCATGCATATGCATCTACTCTGCATCTGCATCAAATGATTTTACTTCAAATAAATTTCAAATCACTCAAATATGAATATTTGATTTATGGAAATCATGAGTATATGGTAAAGACAATCATGAGTAGAGTATATCTTGTCCTTGATACATTTTGAAAAGGGCAGATTTGCTTTTGAAAAGAGGAACCTTTTCACTATTCCTCGATTTATTGCAATCTTATCTCTTCCTTTAAAAATTGGATATGCTTTTTCTTAAAATTAATATTATTAATTATCTTTGAAATAGAAGGTTCTTTCAAAGAATTAACATCTTTGTAAGAAGGAGGATTTGAAAATTTGAAAACAATTTCTTGACAAAAAATAATGGTAGTTAATCCTTTTGAATCAACTTGAAAAAGATAAATTTGAACAATAAAAGGGGTGCCAATAATTACTTCTTGATCTAAATCTTTTACAAGATAAAATATATTTCTAAAACAAATATTTGAATTGCAAACATGAGATTTCGAAAGTTTATATTGAATATTCAACCTTTTTCTACTGCCACCGTAAAGATGCTCAGTAATTTTTCCAAAATATTTTGTAGGGATTAATCATTCCCTGATACAATTTTGATCTGCACCAGAATCAATTAAGACTCTAGTATGAAGATTGAAATATTTATTGATAATAATATCCGTTTGACATTACCATTTCTGAAGCTGAATACGACTAATAATATTAACATTTTCTTCTTCGGTTTGAGGAATTTTTTAGGATTGAGAAGCAACTTCTTATTTTTCAGAAAAATCAGAATCATAATTGGTTTGATTCTCTTGTTTATTTTTCAAGAGAACTACTTCCATTCTCACATCTTTCATTTAATTTTGGAGAATAGAAATTTGAGATTTCATCTCATTGATTTCTAATCTTAAATCAGAACTGGATGCTTTGGAAAATTTTGAGGAATCCGATTTGAATCTAGTCATAATATTTTTAATACTATGAGGATCATCAAATTCATTGGACTTTGAAGGAATAAGGGATTTGAACATTTTCTTTAGTTGAGGATTTTCAATTTTCTTAACTATTTCTTGAATAAGTTCTTCTTCTTTAATAAGAACATTTATGATTTTATAATCACAAATTTCTTTAGATTGTTTTGAAGAGGAGGAAGTGGAATTAGAACCAGTCTCCACATCAGAGTCTTCTTGATGTTGATAAACCATTTCTAACTCAGAATCAGAACAATTTTCTTCTTCGGAAGAATTAATAAGATTGAGGAGTTCAAGCTTAATATCTTCATCTATTTGAAGATTATTAATCTTGCTTTTCATAGGACATTTATTGAAATAATGTCATGTTTGCTTGCATTTTTAGCAAGTGACATTCAAATTTTTTGAAAACCTTTTATTTGAAAATCGTTTTTTAGAATAATTTTTTGAATAAAAAAGTTTTTGAAAATTATTTTTCTTTTGAAAGTTTTTTCTTCTTTTGTAAAAAGGAAAACTTTTTCTTTTCAATTTTGAAGAAGGAAGACTAATCTTCTCAAGGCCATATTGTTCATAGAATGATCCAAGTTCTTTACGACTTTCAGATCTTTCTGATTTTATTTTGACTTTGAGTCTTAGATCATTGCAAGTGCAAGATCTTCTTTATTGATAAAATGAATCATTTCTCCATATGTAAGTTCATCATATGAAATGTTTTCTTGATATTGATTTCTTATTGAAGGTCTAACTATTTCTGCAAAGAGTTTTGGAAGTCCAAATATATATAGATAATGCTATGAGTACAGACCCATTTCAGAGACATTTTACAGGATTTTAAAATGTGATGATGTGGCAAATGGCTCCCAAAAGAAAGAAACAGATAAAATAATGGAATGGAAGGAAACCGAGGGAAAACCCAAATTGTTCCCACCATTTACCACGGTGGAGCTGCACAGCTGGAGAGGAGCCTGGCACATGTGAAGTCTATATTCGACATATTTTCGACTGGTAAACACATTTTTTTCCACCATTCACCTCCTTCTCAGTCGAGCTCCCCATTTTTCGACAGAAACCCACACTCCGGTGCCGAACCAGTAAAAATCAGACTGATCCCATATTACATAAAACATTTCATCAACTCGTCGCAAAACCACCAGTGATTTGTTCTCCTCTTCCCGCCGACACGAAAAGACCTCCGAGTTTGTTCTTCGACAATATCTTCGAACCCCAATACACATAAAGTAAGCAAAAAACACCACTTCTTGCTTTCATATTTTAAGATTCCGTTAACGAGGTAACTATGTTGTGATACCCTTGTTTATATTTTCTAGGAAGGGTGAATCTTTTGGGATGTTGCTGACCCGATTAGAGTAATGCTTATAGTTGAGATATGAGAATCCAACGGTGAACCAAGTATCAATAATGAAACATTGAATCTTGCGCCGAACGAGGATGTTGAAGATTTATCAAACATACTCAAAACGCTAGCTCGAATATCTGGACGGGGTGTCGAGATTTCATTGAATGTGACATTCCGCAATTGAAAACGGTGTGACGAAGGAAATTCGAAAGGAAATGGGCTGGTTTGATTATTTCAGTTAAGTCGAGAGGGTTGTCTAGTTACGTTTCTAGTACTAAGACTAATAGTATTGCACTCTGTATTTGCATTGTTCAAGTTTATAGTAATTAGTTTGTTGCTACATAGTTCAGTGTTTTGTATTGTGAATGTTGTGAACCAAGTAAATGAATGTTTGAAGATTATATATTGTTGTTGTGTTGTGTGCAATCATGATTTATGACTACCGACATGAAGGATTACCATCAACTTGGCAAATTAAATCTCACGGAATTTAATCTGAACATGGACACTGAATTGGCTTCAAAACACAATGGAATTCCAGAATTCTTCATCAATACACCCTCTAAAAATCATCAACTTTATCCTTCCACATACAGTACAAGTACAACACATTAGCAATTATATTCTTCTAGCTCTATTCATATTCCACCCACATTCGCATATGTTATGAACACAGTCTTCTGCGTCTGAGACTGAATCTGAGGCAGCAAACACGATAAGCATCACATGCAGCAACTCTATCAGAAAGATATTGTTGGGGTTAGAAGATATTCTACCGCTGCAACCAAAGAAATGATAATGAAACCGATAATAGAAAATTGAAAATTCACATTAGCTAATTTGCCAATCTTACTAAATATTATATCTGTTGAATTATTTTTTGTTGAAAATTCACATAAAGGAAAAGACGCATTTCAATGTGAATTTGTAGCTTACTTTATGTGTACTGGGGTTCGACGATACTGTCGAAGAACAAACTCGACGGTCTTTTCGTGTCGGCCAGAGGAGGAGAACAAATCACTGGTGGTTTCGTGACGATGAAATGTTTTTTGTAATATGGGATCAGTCTGATTTTTACTGGTTCGGCACCGGAGGTGTTGGATTGCCATTGAGCATACATTACTATTTCACAGGTGTGGGCTTCTGTCGAAAAATGGGGAGCTCGATTGAGATGGAGGTGAATGGTGGAAAAAAATGTGTTTTCCAGCCGGAAATATGTCGAATATAGACTTCACATATGCCGGGCTTCTCTCCAGTTGTGGAGCTCCACCGTGGTAAATGGTGGGAACAATTTGGATTTTCCCTCGGTTTCCTTCCATTCCATTATTTTATCTATTTCTTTCTTTTGGGCGCCATTTTTTAGTGCCACGTCATCACATTTTTAAAATCCTTTAAAATGTCTGTGAAATGGGTCTCTACTCATAGCATTATCCAATATATATGCGTGTGTGCACGCGCATATCACGTTTGTTGAATCGGATAATTGAATCAATTTTGGTAAATTTCTTATTGCGGGGCCATAAGCAATTTGTCGTTTGTATCAATAATGAAACATTGAATCTTGCACCGAACGAGGATGTTGAAGATTTATCAAACATACTCAAAACGCTAGCTCGAATATCTGGACGGGGTGTCGAGATTTCATTGAACGTGACATTCCGCAATTGAAAACGGTGTGACGAAGGAAATTCGAAAGGAAATGATCTGGTTTGATTATTTCAGTTAAGTCGAGAAGGTTGTCTAGTTACGTTTCTAGTACTAAGACTAATAGTATTGCACTCTGTATTTGCATTGTTCAAGTTTATAGTAATTAGTTTGTTGCTACATTGTTCAGTGTTTTGTATTGTGAATGTTGTGAACCAAGTAAATGAATGTTTGAAGATTATATATTGT
The DNA here is from genome assembly GCA_912172775.2 of Fraxinus pennsylvanica. Taxonomy (NCBI): domain Eukaryota; kingdom Viridiplantae; phylum Streptophyta; class Magnoliopsida; order Lamiales; family Oleaceae; genus Fraxinus; species Fraxinus pennsylvanica. Next base: position 12,110,012 of record OU503057.1, read on the forward strand.
TGTTGTGTTGTGTGCAATCGTGATTCATGCCAACCGACATGAAGGATTACCATCAACTTGGCAAATTAAATCTCACGGAATTTAATCTGAACATGGACACTGAATTGGCTTCAAAACACAATGGAATTCCAGAATTCTTCATCAATGCACCCTCTAAAAATCATCAACTTTATCCTTCCACATACAGCACAAGTACAACACATTAGCAATTATATTCTTCTAGCTCTATTCATATTCCACCCACATTCGCATATGTTATGAACACAGTCTTCTGCGTCTGAGACTGAATCTGAGGCAACAAACACGATAAGCATCACATGCAACAACTCTATCAGAAAGATATTGTTGGGGTTCGAAGATATTCTACTGCTGCAACCAAAGAAATGATAATGAAACCGATAATAGAAAATTGAAAATTCACATTAGCTAATTTGCCAATCTTACTAAATATTATATCTGTTGGATTATTAAAACAACTTTTAAGTGTATTTCCTTAAGACACATTTCAATGTGAATTTGTAGCTTACTTTATGTGTACTGGGGTTCGACGATACTGTCGAAGAACAAACTTGACGGTCTTTTCGTGTCGGCTAGAGGAGGAGAACAAATCACTGGTGGTTTCGCGACGATGAAATGTTTTTGTAATATGGGATCAGTCTGATTTTTACTGGTTCGGCACCGGAGGTGTTGGATTGCCATTGAGCATACATTACTATTTCGCAGGTGTGGGCTTCTGTCGAAAAATGGGGAGCTCGACTGAGATGGATGTGAATGGTGGAAAAAAATGTGTTTTCCAGCCGGAAATATGTCGAATATAGACTTCACATATGTCGGGCTTCTCTCCAGTTGTGGAGCTTCACCGTGGTAAATGGTGGGAACAATTTGGGTTTTCCCTCGGTTTCCTTCCATTCCATTATTTTATCTATTTCTTTCTTTTGGGTGCTATTTTTTAGTGCCACGTCATCACATTTTTAAAATCCTTTAAAATGTCTGTGAAATGGGTCTCTACTCATAGCATTATCCAATATATATGCGTGTGTGCACGCGCATATCACGTTTGTTGAATCGGATAATCGGAATCAATTTTGGTAAATTTCTTATTGTCCCGGTATTCGTTAAACAGCAAACAGATTATATAATTATTATATATTAAATTAATAAATCAATTTAAAATAGTTTATCAAATAATTAGTTTGTCAATTAATATATTAAATTGATGTTCGTTATATGTGAATCCAATCAATTTTTAGAATTTTTTTTATATTATTAAGTTGATACGTATCATGTTGTTGCTTTTGAAGAAATACAACTCTTTAAACATCAATATTATATTAGAGTATTACTTGCTCACTACATTATATTTTTACTTCCGATGAGTAAATAAATTATTGGTGTTCTTAAAATAGCACAATATTATTGACATATATTCTAGTTAAATTTTATTTACTCGCAAATAGTATAATTAAACACAATATAACATAAATTATGTTTTTATTCCTGAAAGTTAATTCTTGTATAATTTATTATAATAATATGCGATTGTTTTTGAAGAGCATGAATTATAATTTTCAGTATTTTAGAAGAATATTGACATATTACTATTGAAGAATTAATAATAAAACATAAAGTGCTCTCGAAATAGCACATATTTCGAAGAACATATCATTTTGAATTAGTATTTATCATTGAAGGAAAACATATAACCAATGTAATGTCAACATTGATTAGTTTGAATAATTGATTGATTAAATCATACAATATTATCACATTCTTCAAAATTAATTGTATTTTATTATGAAGTAATTCAAATGGTAAATATCACAAAATTCTAGATAAATTATTAAGATACATGTTTTGTTGATAGTCCAAATATGCACTAGGTATTTAATTTGTTGATTGTGTTACTTTTAATATGTTTTATTTTTAACAATTTAGTTTCATGTTGTTCTATTGGATTCAAGGTTACCCTCCATGGACGATATTAAAAGTAGGAAACAATACATAACTCTTAGTTTTAAAGACCACATTTCATAAATAACAAACTCATTAAAATATTTCAAAAATCAGACGGTAAATAAATTTATTAAATATTAAAATACAATAAAATATACATTAATTAATTAATTAATAACTACCAATGCTACCTTACCTTCCCCATCCTATCACCCCACTACACCACCTTCCCTCCACCTCTCCACCGAAGACAACCATCGGCTCCGGCGGTCGCTTCGACGACTGTTCCGACGATCACTTCGGTTCCAGTGATCACTCTGGCTGTCGCTGCGATGACTGTTCTGGTGACTTAAAAAATTTCAGAAAATTAAAAATTGGAAATCACAGCCCCACCTCCATTCTTATGGATCCACCTACCACCACCCCCATTCGCTGACACATGTCATTCGTGACTAATTGTGATCACGTTTGTATTCAATGTGACTAACTGAGACCAAATTTGTGTCTAGTGTGATTGTCTGTGACTAGGTCAATCTCAAGTCACAATCGGTCACAATCAACAGAAAATTGATCACAATCGGTCACAAGCAAACACATACTTGATCGCATAGGGTCACCACATATAACCAAGGGTATCGAATGAAACTGCACCTTTTGTACCGTCAATGCTTCATACAATCCAAGTCATACCTTCTCCAAATCCAGAATGGAATGAATATGAGGCTGCACCCTACTTAACATCAGAGAGGAGCTTACCTACACCCCAGCATTTTCCATGAACGAGTTACCAACTTATATGAACTTCCAATTCAACATCAATAAGAGATGGATTAACCGTGACAAACTTTGTCTTCGGTGTGACCAACTGTGACCAAATTTGTATTGAATGTGACTTTCTGTGTTCAAGATAAATCTCAAGTCACAATTGGTCACAATCAACACAAAATTGGTCAAAAACAACCACGACGACCACCAGCGTACAGCACAACTGCCACCACATGAAGATCCTATGCTCATAGCTACAACCAGCATACCGTACTACCGCATATAACACCAGTCACCACCATAACACCCCATACCACACCTAACCTCAACTGAACCCAACCACCACTAAGCACCATCGCACCCAACCACCGCATCAAAAAAAAAAAGAGGATTAATGGATCGCACCGTGCGCAGCGAAGATGAACACCCAACCACTGGGAGCCATTAGTTTTCACAACATCCCCCCACCCCCACCATCTCCGGCACCATAAAGAGATAGACGGGAGAAAGGGCTACATTACAGCCCCTCTCTAGCAACTATGTACCGCCACCACTGTAACCACACTAACATCTCGCACCACCACCACCACCTCCACCTCCAACCTTATCACATCTGGAGAAGACGGTATGAAGAAGATTGTGGTTTGAAGAAGACGATGGTTGAGAGAAGACGGTGGTCGGAAGAAGACGACGATTGGATCTATAGAGAGAGAAAGTGTTGTTATATGAAGAGAGAATTTAATTTTATTTAATTTTTTAAGGAAAAGAATTGGAAAGCAGAAGACGCATCTAGAATAAAGATATTTAGAACCTGTCTGGCCAAGCTTTTTGGCTGAATTTTCATCAGAAATCCTACCGTTGGGCCGCACTTTTTGACTTCCACTCTCTCACGCAACGTTCTGTTTTCTCATTTTAATCCCAGAAAAAGCTTGGCCAGACAAGTTCTTACTTGCGTGAGTATAGGTGTGGGATGGGGTTTTAGAAAGAGAAAGCATCTAACTAATAAAAATGGGAACAATGAAACATATTAATATAATATATATTTTATATATAATAATAACTTATCTAGTACCTGATTTTTGAATAAAAATTTTAGTAATCTGATTTTTGATAATGAAATGTTAAATCCATGTTTTCGTGTAATTTTCTCTTAAAAGTAACACAATCATAAAAATTGGCCCCAACTAAATTGGATACAAACCTAAAAAAAGATTTCAGCACGTTCAACTAAAATGGCATCAGCGTGTAGTGGGCCCAAAAGTTTGCCCAACAAAGAAATAAACGGATTCGACATGAATTGGGCCCAATTCCAAACTATTTGGGCGGGTTTCAAGACGTGGACGGGTTAGTTCAATTTGATTTCTTGTATGTTCCTAACTAAAGGGTTAATTTTAAAATAAGTTATTTCTCTAACTAAAAATAAGAAATAACACATTTAAGTATGCTCGAAAATAGAAAATTTTTATTAAAAAGTAATGTTTACTTACTTTCAAATTTAGTGGAATGTGCTATGAATTGAAATTGATTTTGAGACTTCATTAGGGAAGTTTGGCGGTCGAAAATAGATATGGTGAGCTCCCATGCTCTTGTTTAGTCCAAATGTAGTAAGTTGACTCGTGAAAATCCTTCTGAATTTGTATTTTTTCAATATTTTTTGAAAAATGTTGGGCTCGATATTCCATCTATCCAAGGGCGAATGGATGGGGCAGAACGTGCCCCCAAGCCCAGTTTCTTTTTAGAACATTGCTATGTGTACATAGCAATACAAACTGGAAAAAAAAAAATGAAAAATTGTCCCCCTTGCTCGGCCCCTGCACCTATCCCAACACAATTGATGCCTGTGTGTGTGTGTGTGTGGGTGGGTGGGTGGGTGGGGTTAACACCTTAAGGCAGCTTCGTCTTAAAATCAATTAAAAGAGAGAATCTTAATAAATAATGATAGACATATATTTTGTCGTATCTTACAAAGTAAATATTTGATACATGTTTGGCTGCAACATATTTCAATGTTTGTCAAAAACAAAATTCTAATTGTCGTGGATAGAAAGGAAGTTGTTGTGATTGCTTTAATTGCACTAAAAATAATTTCTTTTACGTAAAGTAGCAAACTGGCAAGGGATCAATAATTTGTTCTAAATTGCTTTGTCTATGTGTGTGTTTTGACTGGTATAGGAGATAAGGAATCACTTTTTAAACGAGATTTTAATGGGATTAAAGTGCTTGTTGACCAGTCAAATATCTTTTAGTGCTTTAGTTTAGAGAAAATTGCAGATGGGATCCCATTTTCTATTTTTGGCACTACCATTTAAAAGTCTGAAAAAATATGTGGATCAAGGACTATTGGATGGACTTCCAGTAGAGTAAGTGCCTGGATTGCAGTTGCCCACTTTTTAGAAGGGTAAAATTGTCTTTCCACAATTTTTTCCCTTGGAATAATTGAAAAGACAAACAAAAATGACAAAAGAATTTTAAAAAGATAAAGGAAAAAAAATTAATCATCTTCCTCACCCATCCTACCGCCACCACCCCAAATCCAATCACGGCACTCCCCATCTTCAATCAGAAGACTTGAATTCCTTCTCAGAGCGTGGTGATGGGCATGAAATTCAGGATAGAGAAATTACACTTCTTGCTACAAAAACTAATGACGTTTCTCTCCTCGATTTCGCAATTCAAATGTCTTTATATGGTTCGCGGCTGGTTGTTGGCCATAGGGGTGATGGTGGTGCCTTGGCATTAGCTGGGATGGAGGAGGGCGATGCCAGTGGTGGCAGCGGAGGTCGCCCAGGAAGTGGTAGCACATGTTTGGGTTGAGGGGGGGAGATGGGTGGGTTTGGAGACGATATTTTTCTTTTTCTTTTATGAATTGCTTTCTTTTAATTAAATGTGAAGAGACCATCTTGCCATTTTAAAAAATAGTCAATTAAAGGTCAATCAATGATTGTTCAGCAAATTGACTGACTTTTGGAAAGATCTCATTCAAATGTCCTTATACTGCATATATGTGCAAAATTTTGGGATGACAATGTCAAATATTGAAGGATTGGGATTCATGGCACCTTTTTGAAAGGTTTAAGACCTAAGCTGCAATTTTCCCTTTAGTTTATGTTAAAGAAAATTTCATATTTTATATGAAGTGAATATTTGGTATCAATAGTTTTAGAATTAAGTAGACAAGTTATACTTTGTTATTCCTAGTCGCATCATGTCCCGTACTGCGTTGTAAGACTTGTAGGTGTCAATTTCCCGAGAACACGAGTCATTTGTTGGGTTTTTTTTTTTTAGCACAATCAAATCAAGATTCACTTCAATGGACTAATGAGAACGAATATTTTTGTTCTCATTTTAAGATCAATTACATGAATTCTTGTTGTAAATATGCTCGATCTATTCTTAAATTTATGTTAATCATGGACATTTTCAGCCATGATAGATGATTCTGTGCAAGAAAACTAAACTAAACTAAACTAAACTGAATCCAAACACATTAATTAAAAGAAAAAAAAGGCAAGCTTAATTCAAGTTATAAGTTAATATAGAACACTTACATCCCAAAATTAACCCCAATTTCCATATTATATAACAGAAAAGCAAAAACCCAAAAATAAGTAATTAAACATATATGTAATATCAGATCTTCCATGGCTGCTTCTTTAGACTCTAAGCAAGTAAACACTAAGCTCAGGAGCCCCATTATTATCAGGATTCATCATATAAAATGCCTCTGAATCTCTAGATCCTAAAACTCTTTCAAATTTAGCCCTCATGTACATTATTTCACCATCAGATTCTGCACCAAAATCTCCATTGTTTTCTGCAGGCAAAACCCCTGCCCCCATTGAAATTGGCTCCACAGCTTTCAATATTTTCCAGTCTTTTTCTCCACATTCTCTCCTTGTTGCGAATCCATAATTCTTCCCATTGCAGTTTGTCCTCCACAGGGGTTCTTCCAGGAGCCTCATCGGTTTCTTCTCCATCTCCCTATCGCATTCCAGGGCGATACGAACCAGGCCGGACGCCATTTCTTTAACAAGGCCTGAGATTGGAGTGGCCAGTTCAATCAAGAAAGCTGGTTCTGAACTGGGATTTTTCTGAAACGCAAAATGGACATGTCCCCTTCTGTACCCGAAGAGGGTGCCGACTACTCGGGATCCAAGTGCTTGTTGGCCGTCACCACGGGCTGGTGATTTCCCTAACGCTGTCAGGACAGACCGCAGCCTGGAAACTGCAATATTTTGCAGTTTTTTCCTTGTTGCCACCAGCCCTGGGCCTGGAGGACCTGCAGGTTCGCGCGTTACAGTGTCTTTTTCCTTTTTCTCGTCCTGGACGAAAGACTTGAAGATTGGAACTTGCGTGGGCTTCTCATTTTTCTCTTGATCACGCGTTGCAGTATCGGTTCCCTTTTTCTCATCCAGGATGGAAGACTTGGAAATTGGAACTTGTAGGGGCTTCTCTTGATTGCCCGTCGCAGTGTCGTTTTCCTCCTCCTCGTCGGGGACGGGAGATTTGAAGGCTTGAACTTGTGGAGGATTCTCCTGTTTCTCTTGATCAGTAGAGTTTGAAGAGTTTAAGGTTGGAAATGTATCATCTTCATTGGTAACCTTTGTTGTCCAGTGGAAATGTCTCTTAGAGGACATGTCTTGATTACTCTTTGCCATGATTATCTTCATCCGTGAAAGGAAATGAAAGAGGATGGCAAGTCTTTAAAATGTAGCTGAGTAGGGACAAAGATCCCCATTTGTTTCTTTTTATACTTTTGTGACCACACTTTCAATACATTGAACTAGACAACTAAATAACATTAAGCCTCCGTCGATAGAAATTAAAATTTTGATTTTGATTTAAGTTAAATGGGATCTTTAACTTTTCAACCATACATTTCACCGACTTTTAACAAAATATGCTAAAAATCTGATTTTATTCCCCATCATACAGGAGATTTAATCATAGTTTGATAAAAGTTAATGAAATATGTAGTTAAAAAGTTGAGGATCTCATTAAATATTTGATTAAAATTAATTGTTGATTTAAATTAAATTAAAATCTAAATTTTAATCTTTATCAAATAGGAATTAAGAAATTAAAATCTTACTTTAATTAAGCCCCTATTTGGTATAGATTAAAAATTTCAAGTCAAAGTCAATTAATTTTAACGACGCATTTTATGATTTACAATTTTTCAACTACGTACTTTATTAATTTTTATAAAAATCGACTAAAATCTAATTTTAATATATACTAAACAGGGGCTAAATATGCCCTTTATCTTTTTATTCTATTTATCCGATTTGTACTTGCATATACTAAAAAGACTCGTTCATATGAATCATATGATATCGGTATAACAAGTTAGAAGAGCGATAGATCAAAACTAACTTGATTTATCTTGGTTGCTCATAATTTAGTTCTTTTAAATCTTTCATGAAATGAACAGTATGGTAAAAAATGATTTATGTACTAGACCCATAATTCGAAAGGAAAGAAAAGAAAAGGGAAGCAAGCCCACAGACAAAGCAGTGGGAAAAAATAAGAACGGCCACAGGAAGATAAAGACACACAGAGGATGTTTTATTTTCTATTTGAAATAAAGAAAGGAATCTGAGGAGACATAATTTGGGTTATTTCACTTTCTTGTGGGACAGGGAATTAAAGGGAATTGCTTTGAGGCAGGGGAGTGAGTGAAAGGGGTTTCTTGACTATCTTTTTTGACTCAAATCCAATGTAGATATGCCCTACTTATAATTGTGGGTGGGTTACACTCATAAGTGATTAATTTTCAAACGAATAGTATATAAATAATTGTGTCATGATCAATGATATAGGAATCCAACACGCATGTTCGACCGCAAAGATTGAAAATGAGTTCAAGAACTAGTCTAGTTTCTATTGAATATCGAAAACTAAAAACTCAGTAAAAAACCGACAAATTTACCCAAAATCGGGTGAATTGGAACTGATTTTATAGTTACAAGTTCTATTTTTTTAAAATGTAACACAAAAGTCATATCGTGGTGCAACAAGAATAAATTAGTCCCGATAAATTTTGGGTTAAAATGTATAGGATAATTTTGAGTTTACGTAAAGAATATTTTATTGTGAAAATACGCAGTTGAAAATGAGTATGAGAAAAAAAAGAGTTAAAATAATGGTTATCAAATAGGGTTAGTCTCGATAAATTTTGATATTCATATACGTATAATCTTCATTCTAGAAGCAAACAAAAAGTAATCTCTTGATGCCTCTTTATGAATTATGTGCATCACTTTTAAATAGAAATTTTTTGGATGTGATAATAATATTAAATAATTAATTCTGCTTTATATAATTTAAATAATTTGATCGTTTGCATTGTGCTACCCAACTTTTAGAAATTTAATAATTTTCCTTATTTGGAATACAGTAGATAAAATTAAATAAATATATTGTGAAATCATTTGATGATATAAAAAAGAAAAAGAAATGAAAGAAATGAGTGTCAAGTTGATAATGCTAGCGTTCTATTTAAATATTTTTTTTGTTGGAGATAATAATTAATTCTAGTGCTTATGTTAAGCATTTTCTTTTGATTTTTTAAAAGGTTTTTAATTTGATTTTGTGATGTTTATTTATATTCGAATTCGGATTACCCAATTACGTTATTTAGCCTTTGTTTGTCTATATTCTTTAATTTTTTTTAAAAAAAATTTACATTCTCTCAATAAAATAAATTTGCACTTAAATCTACAATTTTTTCTTACTTTTTAATCACACATTCTCTAAAAAAAATCACTTTTTACAAAACGTAATCTTAAAAAAAAAAAAATCCACATCAAACATGTCATTAATCTTTAAAGATTGACGATTTTGCAATTAATTTATTATAGTCAAACCTAAACATGGCTCAATTGACCCGATTGAATCCCAATCAATTGTTCCACTAGAGAACTCTTAGGCACCGTTTGATAGCACATATTTTTCATGAAAATTTTTATTTTCTAACTTTTGTAGTGTTTGATAGATAAAATTTTCTCGGGAAAATATTTTCCAACCTTTCAAATTTTTCACATTTTTGAGGAAAACTTTTGTAGTGTTTGATACGCAAAATTTTCCTGAAAAATATTTTCCAACATTCCAAATTTCCACATTTTTGAGGAAAATAAATTCTTGATGTTTTGGTGGGTAAATATTTTCCATTTTTTTTATTTGTTCTTTTGGAAAAAAATTCTAAATACGATGGTAAAAAAAAAAATTCACTTTTATTGACAATTTTCATATAAAACAAAGACAAACGAATGGTATTCGGTATGATTATTTTCTTTTTTTAGCAATTGGAACAAATTCTAGACTCAATTGTAGAAAATATTATCAATTTAATGGACAATTTCCATAAAAAACGAAGTCAAAAGGACACCAAACTTTTAACATTTTTCATGAAAAATTATACCAATCAAATACAATTAATTACAATTCGTAGGAAAATAATTTTTAGGCAAATCAATTCTCTGTAAAACATTTTCTTTCCACTCATTTTCCACATTTGCAATCAAACGGACCCTTAGAAAATCTTCAAGAGACTCTATTTTTAAATAACATATTTTGCAATTTTAGAGAATAACTATAAATTTAGAGAGTAAATTTTTTTTAAATATTCCAATATTTTATTTATTTTTTACACTTAAGTTTACTACTCTCAATAAGTATTTATTATTTTTCTCACTCTCTATTTTAAATGGTTAATTTGAAGAGTTCTAGAACATAATACTAAGGATTGACTTAATTAAAATAGAGAGTATTTCACTTATAAAGGGCCCTTGTATGCTCTTATAGTATATTTTTAATATATTAAAATTGAACATAATAATCAATAAATATTGGCTTACATCTCCTTTCGTAATAGTATTCAACTTTATTAACGTTGTTCACACACAACATTAATGACATTGTAAATATGGAATTGTACCTAGGCATAAATCCAATGAAAATATATTCAAATGGAACCGAACTCCATTCGATTTTAGTAATTTCAAAAATCAAAAGGATCTCTAAATTGATATATAATTCGTGTCAAAATTAAAAGATGAGAAAATAATTAAAATGAAATCGAATCACACTCAACCCTAATTAACATGGTGCAAGTACATCTTACTGGAAATGGTTTAATATAAAGTGAGATGCGTCACTTTGAATACTAATTTTAGTAAGATTCGTACTCCGAAATTAACGGGACCAATCATATTCACGTTCTCTTCCGTGAGATGATTAACATGATATATTTATTCATCGAAAATCATTTAGAATTTCTATTAAATAATTAATTTCAAAGTTATCCACTTGAGAATTTAAATAAGTGAAGAATTTCATTTAATTGAAAATTATTGAACACTTATCCCACATGGAAACCTTGGAAACTTTTGTATGGTGTATATAGTGGAAGTTTGAGAATTGAGTTTGTGTCTCAAAGAGTACCAATAGTTTTTAGAATGGAAAAATCAAGATCATATTGGGTTCGATTCTAAGTCCACAAGCATGCACGCCGATGCCCAATTAGTTCGGCTTGACACGACAGGCTCAATTTCGCATTTGCACTGGCCATGGTCCGTGTCCGAATCCAAGTTAGGTCCAATTCGATTCGTGCACAGGTGAGTCATTGTCTTATTTATGTATTTTTTAGACAAAATTTATTTAAATTTTGGACCAAATTGTAATTAATCAAATGGTTTAGTACTTACCCCTTGTTTGGTCCCCATTATTTTTCAAATGCACTTCTCTCTTTTATTTTCAACTATATAATAATCAATTTTTTTTTTCATTTTTTAGCCACACGTTCTTCATCAATCCACTATTCTAAAATGTATTTTTGAAAAAATAAAATAAAAAATTTGAGGCTCAAACATGTTCTTAGTCAATAATTTTTTAACGGTAATTTAAATTTCAATTGTTGGCTTGTGTCCAGGGGATTTTCTATCTGGGTGCGTCTGTGAACAACGACTATTTTTTTGTAACAGATGTTTGTTAACTAATTTAACCACGTAGTATATTAGTTTGTACAAAGCTGTCTATTCATTTTTGGAGGATTGTTTGAAAGTCATCACTGTTCTAAAGAGGCTTGTAGAATGTTCGAATAACGAGGATTAAGTCTATAAATAACCTGCACTACTACCACAAAATTTACACAATTTTAATAGGAAATATTCTATGCTTTAATTCTTATTTTCCTCTCTAAATTCTGATATTATTCTTCGAGTATGAAAACACTTTATTGGGTTCACTGGAATTTCCATTGATAGTTTTGTTGCTTCCATAGAAAACAAAAATTTGTTCTATCTTAGGAGACGATTACTTAACGCCTTTGAGAACCATAAAAGGGAATAAATTCGTGTTAGGGATACATCGTGAAATTGGTAAACTTAAATTACATTTTTTCGTGGTTTGTTCCCATTTTCATCTTGCTACTCTGTTCAACTAAATTTCTATAATCTGCAAGCACAAAATTTTGTTTTAGAGGAAATGAAACTCCAAAAACAACACATCATTAAGGAATTTCCTCTCCCCAAGAACTGAGCCCACTTATATTAATTAACTATTAGTACTGCTAAAGGCAAACTTATCCTATTGTCATTTCATTAATTATTATTTGCCAGTAAAAAAGTTTGTACCTACGTTGTGGTCCATCCAAATTTATTTCATTTTGTCAGAAATATTCCCAACAAACAATTCAGAATCTGTCCAAAATCCAAATTGTCGAGGTCTATACAGATTGAGTGCGACCATTCCTCCACCATGTAAACCTTAGTGCGACAGACCCATTCGACATAGTTCTTACTTTTATTTTTGATTTTTATAGTAGAGTTTTCAGAACACATTCAAGAAAATTATGCAAATATCTTCAAAAAAAAGAAAAAAAACTTCATACTCACAAAAGCTACGTTTAACTGTTTAAAAATCATGTCGAACAAACTCTTAGTGTTCAAGAGATACTTGATATTTTTGTTGGAAAATTCTAACATATATGGGGCCACACGTAATATATTAAACTGTGTGATACTATTATTTAAAGTATATTAGTCAATTAAAGTTATTCGTTAAAGCTGTATTTTGATTAATGAGTATTATGTTTCATGGAAATATAGTGTAGAGACCAGAATGTTGTTTTAAATTAATGAGGGGCCAATTTGAAACAATTGAAAGATAATGACTCTTCAGTTATTATTATTATATTAGATATGGTCTCCATTTTGATTGTATTCTTCACATTCTCTGCATCCCCATCAAAACAGAATGAATTTGAAGAGAAGATCACCAATCAATTGAAAGATCGTAACACATTCAAGCAAATAATCAAACAACATGGATCAAAGTATGTTTGTATTTTTGTTATTTTCTCTTGTTTCAACATGGAGGTATTATTTAGGGTTTATATGAAAAAAAGGATTTGATTAAAATATTTGAATCTATAATCCCTTTTATGTTGTCTATCAAATGGTGTCAGAGCCACTCCATGGTTGATTCTTGAGAAATTAAAGATTTAAAAATTCTGCATTTTTTTGGGTAAAATGATTTTCCTGTTATTTTGTAGAATTTGGAATATTGTTATATAAATCAAGCATGTTATGGTATGGATATTGGTATATATATTTCTAATTTTCTTCAAAAATTCGAATTTTTTGGATTAAGGTTTTACAGATCTGATTTCTCTACAAAAAAAATAAAATAAATTTTTTTTGCAGTTGCCGTCGCCGACACTGCTGTTTCAGCAGCGCTTTGCGTTGCTGCCAGCAACATTCCACGCTGTTGGGGAGGCCAAGGGGGCTGTCGGACCCACTTTTGGCCTTGGTAGCGCTGTGGGAGAGATTGAAACCCTAATTTTTTTTTTTCAATTTGGAAGATTAGGGGCGGGGGCTTGGTCTGCAAATTTGAAGTTTTGGGGTCCCTACTTGCAATTTAAAATTAGGGTTAGTGTTGAGTTATTTATATTTCAGCCCCTAAAGTTAAAGTTTATTTAAGTAGGGTCTTAAGGTTATGTGTTTTAATAATTCAGCCCTTGAAATTCTGAAATTAATTAATTTGGGCCATTTAAGTTTTGAATTTTATAATTAAGCCCCTAAATGTTCATAATTGGTTTAAATTGGCCCCTAAAGTTTTGAATAATTGATTTTTGACTCCTAAACTCTCCAATAATTATTTATTGACCCTTAAAGTTTTGCATTAATTAATTTTGACCCCTAAAGTATTAATTTATCAATCGTTCGGCCCTTAAAGTTTCAAGATAAATAAAATTAAGTATTTTACTTTCCAAATTTTAAAGGACTCATTTAAGACTATAATATTCAAAAGTGAATTGATTGAAGCAATATGTTGTCAAAACAACATCTCTTTTGGAAATTAATTAACTTAAAATATTAGAAGGATTTCGTGTGTATGCTAGTTCATGCGGATGTTAGCCGGTCTAAAGGAAGGTNATTAACCGTGTCAAAGGAAGGTTGATATTTGGCCGAATTTCATGCACATTTGTGGTGGTAAACGTGTGACATTCATAAGGTTTTCATATGCATATTAAATCAATCCAAAGATGAGTTTATTATTTGACATGAGTTATTATTAATGTTGGATCACTACACCAAGAGCACTTACAATTAATATTATTGTCCAAAAACTTGATATTAATGATGTGCTCGGTATCTTGAGATGAAACTTACCATTATTTGAATTTTTTTATTATTGAATGTTAATATTAATATGTACATAATTTATCATTTTCTCTCTACAGCTAGTTCATCTACTACTACCATATTTGCAAATGTTAATTCTATTCCCATG
>OU503057.1:12140885-12151020 GCA_912172775.2 Fraxinus pennsylvanica
AAGTTTAATGGGTTATTTGCACTTTTTAAAAAGTTTGGGCCTATAGTTGCAATTTATTGGATTGTTTTTCTTTTCTTTTCTTTGTGTCTAAATTGAATGGAGGGTAAAATCGTCAAAAAACAGTGAAAAGGATGTTCAGCGCACCAAAACCCCAAAGGTAAGGGTATAAATGTCAAGAAATGAAAGGTAGGGACGGTTTCCGAAATTCACCCCAAAGGTAGGGATGTTTTGTGCTAATTAGCCTTTGTTTTTGCTTTTACTTATTTCCTTTGGAAGAGTTTTACGAAGAAGTTACTTACTTTTTAAAAAAAATTAAATTTTAAAAGAGTTTTCCATTTTAGAAATATCGCATTAGACCAACTTCATGTAAAAGCTCTTCTAAAAGTCATGCCAGACAGAGTCCTAGACGGAATCTAACTAAAATTACTTTCAGAAAATTAGTCAAATTGGTCCAAAGTAACTTTTAGATATCAAAAGCTCATTTTGATTTTAAAAATTATGCCAAATGAGCCCTAAATCATTTTTGTTAAGAATGACAAAAATTTTCGTCCGTACCTCTTTCATGTCTTGAGGAGGGAATCAGGAAAGTAGTTCTTCCTCCGAGTCTCTAATTTTTAATTTTTAATTCTCATCGTATTAAAAAAATAAATATATAATGAGTGATAAGCGGGATATTTTAATCCCCTTCCATTCTATTGTCATCCCTAAATAATAATTAAAAATAACTTCTTTCAGTGGTAAAACTCTCTCTACTGTCAAGAGAAGATAAAAGTTTAACTAATTTCATAAAATATTGCCAAAGCACAACCTACATGTTATTTTCAGATTATAATTCAACTTTTATTACTAAAAAAAAAGAGTAATGCTATTTGCAGTTGCTCATTGCAGCAGTCGCCCTATGTGACACGCACATGACATGTAGTTATTTGATGCATTAATGTGATAATTTTTCACCACATTTAATGCATCAAATATACACTTGACATGTGTCTGGCATATAGGGCGACTGCTGCAGTGAGCGACTGCAAGTAGCATTATTCAAAAAAGAGAGAGAGAGAGAGAGAGAACAACTAGTGTATCCAAAAATCGAAACATGTCTCTCTTTCAATAATTTCGAGGTACCATTAAATTTAAGATTGAATAGAGTACTTTGCTTAAACGCAATTTAGTTTACAGAATTGTCTACGAATGGGCTTGCTTCACATGTTGTTTATCTTAATGCCTTTAAAATCGAATATCATATGTTACTTTCCACCTAATGCATTGTTGAAATGATCAAACATTAATTTGTAGTGATTTGATCATTAATTTTTATAAATTCGCATTTAATATTTTCTGATCAATCGAACGACCATTATGAATTTTTATTGCCCTTTTCTTAATATTAATGGGAGTACTTTTTCGACTATTCAAATTGTTTATTTATTGTGATAATTCATTTTAATCAACAAAACATTCATAGTAGAGAATAATTGCCAAGATCTCCAACAGTGTCTAATAATCAAGTTTTTCCGTTATTCGGTGAATTTCAATATTTCTCATTTCCGTTTAAGCGATATTCGAACAACGCTTGTTTGTGTGTTATGAATACAATATTATTATTATTTATGCTTCCGTCCTGTGTGTGTTAGACTACATGTAATAGAATTTTGTATGCACATTAATTATAAATTTCAATATTTCGTGAGCTTCAATGGTCTATGGGAGTATCAAAATCAATTCAAATTTTCTCATTGATGAGGGAGCGTTGCCATGAATGTAGATTTAATTCTCTGTGGGTCCAGGGCGCTGGTTGGTAAACCAAAAATAAAAAGCGCACAATAAGTGAATTAAAAATTAAGTGCATGATTGTTCAACCTTAAGTATCGTTTAACAAAATTTATAAAGAGTAATGCTACTTACAGTCATTCACTGCAACAGTCGTCTTATGTGGCACACACATAGCATGTAATTATTTGATGAATTAATGTGATAGTTTTTTACCACATTAATGCATCAAATACACACTTGACATACGTGTGTCACATAGGGCAACTGCTGCAGTGAGCGACTGTAACTAGCATTATTCATTTATAAATAATCAAATTTCACTCCAATCAAATATTCATATGAACTCACGAATATTATTCACGTATTCACTAGTCATTCATTCGTTTCTAAATTAAACTGGTTATAAATTCTTCCTAAATGGAGGCTACATTTTTTTACTTATAACTTGATCTTATGAAATATGTAAATAATAAGTCTATGTTTGGGCTCCATTTTAATTTTAATGTATTTTTCTCTTTAACCACACATTTTTCAATAAATAATATTACATATAAATCCAAAGTTTTTTCTTTTATTTTTTAACCATACACATATGCCAAAAAATCATTATTCCAAAATACAATTTTCCCTAAAACGTAATTAAAATGGACCATAAACAAGGGCTAAGTAAGTTTTTTTAAGTTTTGAATATTATGAAACTTGTAAATAAAAAGTGTAAACCATACAAAACAAGAACTTAAATATTAAAAACATGAATCCTTGTTTGAGTGGAAAAAAATGCATTTTTGAATAATGATTATAGGAGAATGTGTTGTTAAAAATTAAGAATTTTTTTTCGATTATGTACAATAATATTTTATAAAAAAATGTATAATTGAAAATGAATTTTAAAAAAAAAATGACGCTGAAACAACCCCCTAAATTATAGTTTTTCTTCGTGTACAATTCATATCAGGCACACGGCTTCTACTCTTGTAGGGAAGAAAAAAAAATTAAAAAAAAATAAGGTTACTTTCAATTTTAACTTTTAATCATTGTAACTTCTATTATGAAACTTCAGTTGGGTCACTCATTTAGCCCCATGTTTGCTACAGTTAAATTACTGAACTTGAATTGACTTTCGGCGTGAGCCACATCTAATACGTTTCGTTAGTAAACTTCCGATTCATTACTTGGACGTTAAAATTTAGACTATTGCCATATTACAAGTGGTATTTAATATCTACAGAGTCAATGTCACATTGTCGTATAAAGTTAAGATGTCGCTTATTTATTGGACAATGTGAGTGACTATCATCGTCACATGAGCCGATGTTAAGCACCATTTGTGTTATCAACAATGCTAATTGTACATCAAGAATTGTACATAATGGTATACATCACACTCACATGAAGTGGGACTCACTTGTATAAAATAATTTTTTATTCAAGCGGGTCCCATCCCCCATGTGAGTGTGATATACACGCATATGTACACCTTGATGTATCGGTAGTAAAACCGTCGTATTATTTAGCATGTTTTTTTTTTTTAAGCTTAGCCCTTGTTTACGCCCCATTTAAAGAGAAAAACACTTTTGAATAATGATTTTTGGAGAATGTGTGGTTAAAATTTTAGAAAAAAAATATCGATTTACGTTTAATATTTTTCTATTGAAAAATGTGGTTGAAAATAAATTTTTTTAAAAAAAGGGCTCAAACAAATGTCGACGTGTCGCCTTGTATGTGGTGGGATAATTTCACATTTGGTCACTTAGTTTTCATGAAACTCTCAATTGGGCTACCCAATTTTGATTTGTCACGATGAAATCACTAACTACAATACATCAACTTTCATCAAAATTTGATAAAAATGTTTACGAAAAACTCTGTCAAACAATCCCATAATTTCGGATATGTTAAACAACAAATAAGTGTGTGGATATCATAATTACGCGTTTCTACGACTCGTTTATTTTTTTAATATATGAATACTAATTTGTTGTTTCGATTTTCGATTTTTTATTTTTATATATGTAGGTGAAATCTTTTTAAATTTCAGAAGTGACTATTTTTATATTAATGCAATTCCAAATTACATTTCTGCTATTTGTTATGTTTTAATGCCCATGTATAAATTCGACATTAATTAATTAACGTGAGGTAGTACGACTAATATTATTAATAAATTGATGTTGATGATTTAATTGTGACATATTAAAGTTGATTGGTCTATTATTGTAATTCTATGCGGCGAAACATCTCGAACTTCGATGAAAGATCAGCAAATGAATCCGATGAAACCCGAGTTCATATAGACAAAAAGGAAACCAACAGCTTATCAGTTATCATTATTTAAACCAAAGACAAAAGGCACAAATTTAATTAGGTAAAATGAAAGCATATATGGAACAAAACCCACGTGAAGGGCATGAAGAAATTGGGAAATCGGAGGTGGACCGGCGTCGGAAAGCTCTTTATAGAGGCCGTGGGAGATGTGGATTTGCGGAGGCCGTGGAAGATGTGGATGTAGAGTAGAAGAAAAACCCAGAGGAATTCGGGAGAGGGAGAAGAGAGAGAGAGGATAGGAAACGGGTGTTTCTCGTGTTTTCAAAATTTGCCGAGTTTTGTACTAAAAACATCCAAAACGTGGTTTTCCTCATTTTCCATTTTCAGTGCAATTTTTTTTCTGTTTTCCAAAATTCGTTTTCAAAAATGAGAAGGAGAACACGTTTTCTGTATTTTGGAAAATCGAAAATAGAAAACGGTCTGAAAACAGCAAAGAGAACAGGGCCTTAGTTTTCATGAAAATCTTAATTGGGCTACCCAATTTTGATTTGTCACGATCAAATCACTAACTACAATACATCAACTTTTATAAAAATTTGATAAAAATGTTTATGAAAAACTCTGTCAAACAATCCCATAATTTCGGATATGTTAAACAACAAATAAGTGTGTGGATATCATAATTACGCGTTTCTACGACTCGTTTGTTTTTCGATATATGAATACTAATTTGTTGTTTTGATTTTTTATATTAATGCAATTCCAAATTACATTTCAGCTATTTGTTATGTTTTGATGACCATGTATAAATTCGACATTAATTAATTAACGTGAGGTAGTACGACTAATATTATTAATAAATTGATGTTGATGATTTAATTGTGACATATTAAAGTTGATTGGTCTATTTTGAAATTTACCACCTTCTTTTTTCACATTCAGTTGTAATTCTATGCGGCGAAACATCTCGCTCGTTTCAACTTAGCCTTCATTTATAAAGATAAATAATAAGAAAAATGGTATTGGGTCCCACAAAAATATGTGAATAATAAATTACTAGTAGTTATGAATATATTATTGAAATTAATATTTAACTTTAGATGAATTTATAAACTATTTATAAATTGTTAGCCAGATAGAGGCCAAAGTATTCCGTATAACAATTCTTAAGCTTGTGAAAGGTATGCGAACGAATTTGCTTATACGGTAATTTATATTCAAACTATCATAGATGGTTGTGATAAAATGAACAAAATAATAAACATATTACTTGATCAAAACATAAATTTCCATTGATCTATGTATTAGCTAAATTCACTTATAAGAAAAATAATATGAAACTAACATACGTTACTACCTCGCCGAGTGAGGAAGAAAACATCATCAATGAATTTGCAAGTAAACTAGATTCGTGCAAAGTAAAATCGCACAACAAAACAAAAAGTTTAGATCTCAACATGAATATTAAAATCCAATTCAAAGAATTATTATTTACCACTTATTATTAACCCACACTAGAGTCCATTCGCAGCTTTAATGTGGGGGCAATTGGGTCAACTACCTCACTATTATATTAAAAGTATAATTTTGTAAAAGAAAAATTTAAATTTGACCCATAGAAAATATAAAATATAACTTTAGAATGACATAAGCAATATTTTCTATAGTACATCAGTAAAACTTTGAGGGGCTGTTCTTTTTACTGTTTTCAATCCGTTTTCTTTTTCGGTTTGCCAAAACAGTAAAAACATGTTTACTTACTTATTTTCAAAAATGAATTTCCAAAAACGAGTTTAAAATTTATAAAGAAAATCAAAAACAACAAAAATGTTGTTTTGGGCGTTTTCGGTTAAAATCAAACCAAAATTTTCAAAACACATTTTGGATGTTTTCAAAATTCCACCACTGCCAACCACCACTGCACCACCATGACCACCACTACACCACCGCAACCCAACCTTTCAAGATAAACACTACTACACGGCCAACGAAAAAGGAAACCCACCATCGTCGTCGCCCCCGCCACAACAAAACCCACCCACCACTGCCAACAAAACCCACGATTGTCGTCCCCCCTACCACAACACCACCGCCAACAAAAAACAGCATCAAAACCACCACTACCAACAAAAAAAACCTCAGAAAGACGAAGGACTGCAGCGTCACGCACGGCTGAGCGACCACCGCCAACAACCCACTCCAAGCATGGCATTGCACAGCCAATCCGGTTACCTCCATCATCAACACCAAAAATGCCGTTGTAAGGGCAATGTCACGTGCTTCGTCTATTAAGAGTCGTCAGAATGGGTGGGAACAGAGACAAGAGAGAGAGATGGTAGTGATGGAAGGTGCGACAAGTCTTCACAGATGGTGGTAATGGTTGTTGGTGGCGGGAATAGAGACGAGAGAAGATGGGAGGGGTTGGGAAGAGAACATGTTTTGGGTTTTTTTAAATTTTGAAAACAATTTTTCAAATTGATAAAAAGAACATATCTTCAACGATCTCAAAATAGACATTCAAAACATAAAACTAAAATACGAAGAGAACAACCCCTAATTTTTTGGTTGGGTAGACTCGGGGTTCAATTCATCCGCAACATAATATTTCTGTTGAGAAATTCGTAAACTAGTCATCATCTTTTAGCATTTCTAGCAAATTTGTCTCCTAAGAACTTTTTATTCCCAAACTTTTAGTTCCATTTACATATTTTCATACACAATTAACCCATTTGTTTTCTGTTTTATTGAAAAAGTTTTTTGATTAAAAAAATGGTTTTATTATTTTTCTTCAAATATCACTCTCTCTAAAATTGTCACTACGCCGTCGACAATAGTACCATCTTAATGCCACACAAGATAAAAATTATTGCTCCACCCTTACTAGAGCCTCACACCAATCATGAGTACTTTACGGGAATCAATGAGCCACATCCAAGCACAAGAGCAACTCACCTGTACTAAAACAATCTCATAATTCATTTTGCGTCGCACATAGACCATATAAGAGGAAGGACCCTCTCGTGGGGTTTGGACTCTAGTTAGTTAGTACTTAACCTCCTAGTTAGGTAGAAGAGAATGGCTCTGAACCTTGTAAACCTCAGGAGGTGAAGCTACAAGGGAACTTATTTAACTTGAAGGAAATCCTCTTTCTATGTTTCCATCGGCACCAAGAAGGGCGGCTATGGCAAGGGGTCACAAGATCTTTCCAACTAATGCAAGAATCTTGTGACTCCATACTCCGTGCCACATAATGTCTTATTTTGGGAGATCGCGAAACATTCAACTATTCCTAACCCATGTGGCAAGGGGCTCATTCTTGTGTGTACAAAAATCGTTATAGAGAAAATAGAATGAAATAGCATCAAACTATGATAGTGATCGAACCAATAAATGATCGACACGTGTCAAAAAAGGGTATAAAACGTCAGAATTACCTTTCACTTTGTTTCCCTTTAATTAATCCATTTTGAATCAAAGAAAATGTATGAAAAACCAAACCACAGCCAGAACTTTGTCATTTATCTCTCCCACATCCATATTTATATTTTTCGACAATTGATTTGACCGTCGAATTACAAATGGTCACTGAACCTCTCATCGAAATAGAGGCGTGTGCATGCTAAATGTGTCCAAGTGTTCATGTAATATATAGATGGATGAGAAAGTGGCAAGTATTTGTTGATAGTTTAATCCAGTTGAATTTTAAGATATATATGTAAAAACAACACGTTTTACTTGTATAAACGAAATCATATTAAAGGAGGGCGGCTTTGTACGAGGATCATACTGCAAAACAAGTGAAGAAAAGTAAAGGTGAAAGTTAGCATTGAGTTATTCATTTTCCATTTTATCTTGACATGAGTTTTATCTATGGAATGTGTAAGATAAGTATGAGGCAATAGCAAACATGCATTCAAATTTCTAAATGATCAATCTTTTGTTCAGAAATGTCTTCCCTTAATAGGTGGGCCGATCAAACTGACCTATCTTAGTTACTAGTTTGGGCTTAGTGCTAGTTGAATTTTCAAAAGGAGCGGATTGAGCTGCTAGCCCATCCCTAGAGTTGGCTATTTCAATTTGGATCAAACTAGTGTCCTTCCATTTTTTTGTGAAAATTCTGCTACCAACCCATTTTTGTAAGGTAATTGCAGCCTCAATCCTAAATCTTTCAATTTTTTTTTTTTTGCAATTTTTACACTAAATTTTCATTTGTTGAACCCACAGTCTCAAGCCTTTCATTCCCGTGTGGTGGAAGGACATATAGACGATTTTCACTCATATATCTGTTAGTTGATCAGAAAAATTGATTTTGACTATATTTTTAACAATTTCAAAAAGAGTAAATAGTAGCTTTATATTTTCCCCATAAAATAATTAAACAAAAAAATAAATTAAAAGCAAAAGATATAAAATTCATCTTCTTTCCCTACCTCACCTTGCTAGACACGAACAAAAAGAGGAAACAGATACCAAATTGCAAAGTCAAAGTATATTTTTCAGCAATTTAAAATAAGGAAAATTGCAGTTGAGGTCTCAAACTTTTTAAATTGTTGCAGGCTGTGTCCAAACTTTTTATTTCTACAGTTAGAAGCCCAAAGCTTTCATCTCTATTGCAGCTGGAAGACATGTGGACGAAATTCATTTATTTGATCTTTATTTGGCCAAAAGTCAACGGTCTAACCAAATAGTTTTTTCATTTCATTTCATTTTTTATTTAATTATTTTATATGAGATAATTTGGTCAAGTCATTGACTTTTGGTCAACTAACGGTCAAATAGATGAATTTCGTTCACATGTCATCCAGCTGTATTCGAGATGAAAGATTTGGGATCCCAACTACAAAAAATGAAATGCTTGAATATAATCTGTAATAATTTAAAAGGTTTAAGACCTCAACTGCAATTCTCCTTTAAAATATCCTAATTGGACTAAAATTTCGATTTTCTATTCTCTTGAAACTCTATGTTAGATAAAATTTAAGTCAATAAATAGGAATGTTTCATTCACCTAAAAGGGGGAGAGGAGATTTACATTCTTGAGGCAAAAGTACACATGAAACACATAAATTCCTTAAGATTTGTACCTAACACTGAGATTTGAATATTGAAGGATATAATTGGCTGGATGATATACAATCAAGGAATAGTTGAAGATCATTGTTGGAATTCGGGTGACAAAGAACAGCAATTGCTTGAATTAATTTATTTTTCACTGTATTAAACCCAGTGATATTTTTTTTAACTTTTAGTTAATTAATTTCAATATTATGATTGCTTAAATTCCTTTTTTTTTTTGATGAACGATGTAGATTAAGTTAATATTTATTTAATTCAATAGATTTCATGCCAATTTGATTATATATTGATTATTTATTGCATGCCAAATTGACATCCAATTGCTCGATCAACAATTTCATAGTTTAAGGATAATATTGAGACCCGGTGAATTTATCAAGCTCGTGCAATAAGTAACATAAGTTTTGATAAAAGATCAAGAGACGCTCTTATAACTTATGCAATCATAATTAATTATTAAAATTTAATACTTTTATATGTGTATGAATTTTTATAGAAATATAGTAAATACGGGCATGTAAATATGGTTAGTTTTGCTCAAAAGTGATTAATAACTAAAGCTGATTAATTTGATTTTTCATAATATGAAAAAAGTGGTTGAATGAAATTGGATAAGATGAATGTTAAATATTTAAGTGAAATCAGAATTTCTATAAATCTTAATTTCTAATCTTTTTTTTTTAATTTCTAATTTTTTAATAATTTATTTAGGGCCCGTTTGCACTTTTTATTTTTTTTAATTTCTAATTTTTTATATTTTATTTAAGACTCGTTTGCACTTTTTTTAAAAAAAATTAATTTCTAATTTCTAATTATTTATTTGAGATTTGTTTGTACTTTAAAAAAAATTGAACTATGATGGTAATTAGTTCTTTATTTTTATTTTTTATATTTAAATATGAGGGTATATTTATCATTTTCACAGTTTTTTATTGAAAAATTGGATGAAAATTGATAAAATGATTGTTTACGCAAACAAATGTGTAATTAAGGGTGAAAATGTCAAAAAAAATGAAAGGTATGT
>OU503057.1:12151120-12179528 GCA_912172775.2 Fraxinus pennsylvanica
ATACGTCAGGCTGCTGGAGATATGCGGTTGATGAATCCAGGTTCATTGGTGGAGAACCACTTGGCATGCAAAACAAACAGAGCTGGACAGTGTTGCCAAATGGTCAGGTTTGGACACCTCATTTGTTTCTTCTGTCCTTCGCTTCGAAAATTTAGGCTGAAGTGAATACATTACTGAAGTTTCAAGATAACCCACCTAGCCAGCCATTTATCTCTCGAGCAAGAGCACCTCCTTTGCCTTCCTTCTTTCATCCCTTCTACAGTCAAGAAGTGAAACTGCCATCAGAGTAATTTGGGGATGAGGGTGATGCTTTAGATGAGGATCTGAATGAGTGCTCTATGAATCTTCTACTAAGTCTTATAGATGACTTACCACCATTCAAACCATTGACTAAAGCACAACTGGCAAAGCTTACTAAAGTCCAAAGGAAGGCATATTATAATGAACTAGAATATGGGGAAAAACTTTTCTTGAAGAAGCAGCTGAAGGAAGAGAAGAAGCAGCGAAGGTGATAAAGAAAATGCAAGCATCAGCTAAAGATTTTTCTCCTGACTTAGGTGAAAATGCTGATGAATAGACCAAAGATAAAAAGGTTTGGGGGTAGGGGTGGGTTGCAGTGGGGAAGAAGGGTTTTATTTTATTTTTGTTTTTTAATTTATTATATATATTGAAAAGTTACCATTTTACCCATTTTAAAGTTTGTCAAAATGATTATATGAAGTTGAGTGGCCATGGTGAAACATTATATGAAGTTGGGTGACCAAGGTGAAACAAAATCAAATTGGATGACCACGATGATACCAAGTATAAGTACAGTGATCATTGGTGAATTTAATCCATGTCTGAGCAGGTCCTTATGGTAGCTATATAAAGTTTTTAAACTCAATTGCAATCATATGCTAAATTATCATATGCACAAGGAATCATATGCTAATTTACTATTCATCGAATCTTGTTCCGGTAAGTTATATGAATTTCGACTTTTAGGCTAACAAAGACTCTCACAAGTCTATATCAGGATAATTGTTCACACTTGGTGATGGGGTCATAATATGGAGAAATATGAAGCAATCATGTATTATTGATCTCACTATAGAGATTCAGTATGTTTTTGCTTATGAAGTTGCTAAAGAGGCTGTGTGACTCAAGAAATTCCTAATGGACATTGAGGTGTGCATATATCTTCTTAATCCTTGACACTGTATTGTGATAGCAATGAAACAGTCACAAATGCTAAAGAATCAAGGAGACATCAAAGGGGTAACGAAGAATGAAAATGTCATCTTTTGATAAAGATTGTTGGTTAATGAGATGTGGTTGTCAGTAAGATTCCTACTGAAAATAACCTTGGGAACCTATTTATTAGAATCAAGTCGACTAATGTTTTTAAAGGACAGACACATACTATAGGGAAAGTGGGAGATTTGTTGAGTTGTATGCCAATATATTATAGTTTGGTTGTAATAATGGCAATTGTTAATAAATAGATAATAATTTTGTTGTAGTGTTATTGCATTTTATTTAATATTGAACATGCGAATAGAGATTCCTATTATGACTTCTGATAATATAAGACAGATGCATGAAGATGATTGTCAGGCATCAAGAACCCAAAGGTTGGATTACCTCCCTGTTTCACCCACAGAACAATCTCTGTTGGAGGCTGGAAAAAAGATACACAAAGCAAGAAAGAAATTGGCCACTACATCAGATAAATGGTAACTAATTTAGAAGCTAATAGTAAAAGAAATGACAATGGAAAAATGAAAAAAACTACATTTGAACATCTGTCCAAAAAACATTCTCGGAAATTTTTTAAAAAAATGACTCCAATGCATATCATCTATATTTTAGAAGCATCACACATAAATTGGTATTCTCCAACAACTAATGGTGTTAAGTTTAATGTCAAGTGATTCATTTGATCTTTTTCCCTAACAATTGATAATAATAAGAAGTTCAATTTAACAAGAATCGGTACTAGTTGCTTCCACATTATAGAAAGTTCATATATTCTAGGAACTTGAGTGCTTGAATTACCACCTCAGCATCCTCACATGCCTTCCATGAGTGCTTGAATTACCACCTCCATCGTTGCCTCCCACTGTTAATGTTTCCCAGAATGATGGACATAGCAGTTTGAAAGAGGATTTACAAAATGAGGATAATTTGATCAATGAATGCCCACTGAAGCTTGTGGAAGGTTAAATAGTACAAAATGAAGTTTTGTGTTAGCCAATTGACAAGAATGGTCTTGAAGCAGAAAAAGTGGATGCTTTTGTTGCTTATTCACTATCTGATTCTGATATGGATATGGAAGGTTTGTCCAATAATTTCTGTGAAACATTTCTTAATGTGTTACTAAAATGCACGCATCTAATTTTGATACTCATTCAATGACACTCCTTTCATGCTTATTGGGAGCAATATTTTACATTTCAGAGTACAAGATTTAGCACAGGAAAGTCTTTTAAATTGGCCCATAGTGATACTACATAGTGCCAACTCATGGCCTTTATCGAGAGCCATCAAATTTCAGGCCTTACTCAATGATACAAAACAATTCCAATGACAGACTTTGTTAGGAATTATGATTTTCATCTTAACCATAATATACCTTTGATTCTATATACTATATTTATAAGATGACTCGAATTGATTCAAGTCTATCACGTGAAAAGTTTCTAAATTAGACCCTCAGTTTCTAAAGACACAGCTAAAACGGTGAGAAAATAATATGACAGGAACCCATATGGTCCCAAGAGGAAAAATGAAGTTAAGAAAATAGACAATTACTAAAAAAACTGTAAATAAACATAAAACTCAATTCCCAGATTTGTAGAAATCACATATATTGAGTACATCAAATAACCAGGGTGCAAAGAAATTTCAACTTCAACGTATGAGATTATACAAGAGCATGCTTAGGACTTGCTAGATTCAATATTCAAACAAGAACTACCCACACAAGATTAGTGTTACTCAGGGCATATACATAATACATACAACTCTAAACAAAAGTTTTACATATATTCAAAGAGAAAGATAGACCTTAGAAAGAAGGGAGTAAGGCTGCAAGACAGTCAAAGGACAACAACATTATTCAACTCCTATTAATCAAAATAGAAAATCGAAAAGAATTTTCCCCATACCTAGCGAATCAAATAAATATCAATTGCAGGTGACCCATGGTGGTATTGGATGCCCTTGATTGAGAGGAGTGGAGTGGTGGCGGTCCGCGATCGAAACGGTGGCCGACGGCGGTGGAAATATGGCGAAAATCGTGACTGGTAGCGCCGTTTTGGGTGGTGATTGAGGTTGTTTTCGGCAACTCCATGTCCATGTGATGACAACAGATTGAAGATGGAGGTGAGGGGGTTCGAATGGTAGTGGGGTATGGTGTTCTCAGTGACCGGTGGTGGTCGATTATTGAGGAAGAAGGCGGCGGTTGTGATTCTTCTGGCTTTGGGTTCTTCTGGCTCTCTAATGAGAAAGGGAGGGCGTTTTCCGTGTTTTTAGAATTTTGCCTTGTTTTGCCTGAAAACACAGAAAACGTCTATTTTGACGTTTTCAGGCAAATTTTTTTTTTTTGTTTTCAAAAATTCGTTTTTGAAAACGAGAAAGAGAACGCGTTTTCACTGTTTTGAAAAATCGAAAATAGAAAACGGCTCCAAAACAGAAAAGAGAACAGGGCTTGAA
Source organism: Fraxinus pennsylvanica (assembly GCA_912172775.2). Taxonomy (NCBI): domain Eukaryota; kingdom Viridiplantae; phylum Streptophyta; class Magnoliopsida; order Lamiales; family Oleaceae; genus Fraxinus; species Fraxinus pennsylvanica. Next base: position 12,154,820 of record OU503057.1, read on the forward strand.
TTCTTGGAAAAATGAGTACCAAACATGGGATCAATTCTATTCATTTTAGAGAAAAAAAAAATATCTTCCTTATATAGGAAAAGAAGTGCATTTGTGTTCTTTATGAATATGTCTTCAAGTAGATTAATCAAATTGATTCTTTATGACTCTTGACTCTGATGATGATTTGGAAATGGCAATAGCATCTGTAGATGGAGAGATGCTCAATAAAAGGAGATGGATACCACGTCAAGGCTCAATACAAGGTCATAAATATATATATTCTTTAATAGAATTATTGGTCATCACAAGCTTTTACGACTATTTTAAAAAAGATCATATGTATTCTCCAAATTTATTTCGAAGAAGGTTTTGAATGAGTCAATCCCTTGTGATTCATAGTCAAAGAAGCCCATGACCCGTACTTTGTTCAAAGGAGGAATGCAGCTAGAACTCTTTCTTTGTCTTCTCTTCAAAAAATTANAAACGAGGGCTTTGTCTTCTCTTCAAAAAATTACTACTGCTTTGAGGATGCAAAAATATTTGCTAAGACTGTTGTTTCAATCTTCTCAGATAAATACATGAGAACACCAAACAAAGAACATGTTGCCAGATTACTAAAAGAAGGCGAAAAATTGAGTTTCCTGGAATGTTGGGGAACATTGATTGTATGCACCTGAAATGAAAAAAATTGTCCAGTGGCGTGGAAAGGTATGTATGTTGGGGGTGTTCGTGAACCAACTATAATTCTTGAAGCTATATCTTCCCATTATCTTTGGATATGGCATGCATTTTTTGGGTTGCCATGATCACATAATGATATAAATGTTCTAGATAGATCATGTTTATTCAAAGACCTTGTTGAGGTTGTGCTCCTCCAACCAACTATACAATGGGATACTACCTTGCTGATGGTATATATCCTCCATGGTCAAATTTGTGAAAACAATTTCATATCCAGTAGATAACAAGCAAACAAACAATTTGCTGCAGCCCAAGAATCAGCAAGAAAAGATGTTGAACGAGTATTTGGAGTGTTGCAATCATAATTTGCAATTGTTTATGGACCGAAACATTTTTGGCATCGGGAAACTCTAAAAGATATCATGAAAGCTTGTATCATATTACAGAATATGATTTTTGAATATGAACGACATACTACTGATATAAACTTAAATTATGATGCGATTTATTAAGTTCCAAACATCTTGGTTTCACATGAGCATACAATGAACTTATCCTCCACGGTCAACCTTTGTGAAAACAATTCCATATCGAGTAGATAACAAACAAAAATTTTGCTGCAGCCCAAGAATCAACAAGAAAAGATGTTGAACGAGCATTTGGAGCGTTACAATCATAATTTGCAATTGTTCGTGGACCGGCACATTTTTGGCATCATGAGACTCTAAAAGATATCATGAAAGCTTGCATCATATTACAGAATATGATTTTTGAATATGAACAACGTACTACTGATATATACTTAAATTATGATGCGGTTTATTAAGTTCCAAACATATCGGTTTCACGTGAGCATTCAACGGACTTCTAAAATTTATTCAAGGTCATCATTGTATTAGAGATAGAAATATTCGCTCTCAGCTCCAAAGAGACCTTATCGAGCACATATGGAATATACATGGAGTTCAATGCATGTCTCAATCTTATGAATTAACTTCCAGAATAATATGTTCTCATGTTTTATCCTAACCTTAAGAGTTTCTCAAATGATTTCTTTCTTTATTTTCTCTTTTCTTTTATGCAAATGTTTAAGAAATGCTAGGTGGAAGAGGGGTAGCAAATGAGATTGACTCAAATTACATCCCATTCTTGCTAAGTTTCGAATTTTGATACTGCAATAATTAATCACAGCAACTTGAGGGAGTAAACATATGATAAGGTTACCCGATATTGTAATTATCGTTGATTAGCACAAAGAATATACAGCCTGATCATGGTCCATCTACTTCTTTCTTTATTGATTAATGTGCTTAAGGTAGGGAAGTCGGACTCTAGAAATTCGTTTTCACTGGGAACATGTATCTATCTACAGATGTTTGACATTGCATACTTGTAGGTTGGCAACACTTTTGAAGCATGCAACATCTTTGTGTAGCTCTGCTTCTTTAATTTTTGCCTGTAATAGGGTGCATATTTGAAAGGAAGGCAAGAAAATAAAAAAGAATTCAAACTATATAACTTATCCTACTTTAGAATAAAGACACATAACTTATTCAAACATTTCTCAAAGGCTACTAACAAGGATAGAACTTCAAAAATAAGATTAGGATAGCATAAAAATAAAATTAGCTACTGCCTTCATTAAGCTAAATTCACATGCATAATATGCTGAATTTCACAGAACGATGAAGATAGCAATTTCTACAATATGCTGAACTTTTACATGAGAAAAATGAACGAATTAACCCACAATATGTAAGCAAATACTCATGGACCTGCTTCAGTAGATTTTAATTGCTCCATTAATTAAGTTAATTCAATGACCTACAGTTCTTTTTGCAAGATTTCCATTTGACATTGCATATAAAAAATCTGCAAGCATTTGAGGTATTCCAGTTGAATATATGCCATTATTATCCTTTCATTCTCTTTCATTTTTTCTAATCAAAACATTTCTTGCTCATAGGCAGGTCTCTCTTGTTCTTATGCATATTACCTTTCAAACATTTCTATTCTCTTCTCATTGGATTGTTTCTTTTCTTCAATCATTACTTGTAACAAAGTCACACGTGCACTTGATGAGTCATCTCTAGTATTTTTGTCCTTCATCTTTCAATCTTTTTTGGCCTTTCTTCTATGTGGTCTTTCCAAGTCCACAGAGTTAGAATCTGGAATATTATCCTCTCCAAGATCCACATAAGTCTCTTGTGTATGACCAAAGGTAAAATCAGAGGAAGAACTTGTTGTCTTATTTCTTATCGGTTTTTCATTTGGATTAATCTACTTAACCAAAAGGAAAATGGCAGAAAGGTTGATAGTAGATGATTGAAGTGAAAAGTTGATTGTATTTTAAACTGTTCAATAATAAGATACCATGTTACATTATGTTAAAAATTATGTCAAAGCATCTTACATTGTAGCATGATTGTTTATATTTTGGCAATCCTCTAACCACTTTGGCTGATACCTTAGCATATTTGGTGCCAAACCTCCTGAAACAAGCTCACGTTAGAATTTAGAATCAAGAATCTAGCACAGAAGCACTATGTAACAATGAAATCACTCCATAGAATAAAACTCAAGATTTTTATTAAATGGGAAAAAAACTACCTTTTGCTCTTCTTCATTTGTTCCTTAAATAATAATCCAAAAAGAAAATTACAATCTCGAGCCCCAACTTGGAAAATAATAAATGAGGGAAAATAAATTAGGAAACTAAAACCAGGAAAGAATAAGCTAGGAAAACAATTAAACAAAAGGGAAATAGAATCATCACTGATCTGTCTACCTAAAATTCCTCTGCATATCATAACAGACCCTTGGTTTATAGAATTATGGACGGATCCTTCTCCTGATTTGCATCAATTGCCGGCTCTCCTAAAGAACTAGATTTTGGCAAGTTTTGATGAATGTAGGCAACAAATAGATGTGGGTGTAAGCGCTTGATTTCTGATGCTTGCAATTAGACAGAGTTCGAATTCGAACGAGTTTTCCATTGCACTAAAAATTTATAATATCCTCCCCAACGAGTTGTAACAAATTGATGATCAAGAATGGCAACAACCTCATATCGTGGATATTTATTTTCTGGAACGCGCATGACTGGTGCTACCTCTGGAACCGATGTAGCAGCAATTTCATCGACATCACACTTGAACTCCGTAAGGTCATCAATGTTAAAAATGGGACTAATAGTAAAATCAGAAGGTAAATCGATGAAATAGGCATTAGAACCCCATTTCTTGGTTACTTGAAAATGACTTACTCTGCTTGCCTGAAGTTTGGTAAAATTCCTTGGGGGGAAATGCTCCGGTCTCAAACGAATTAGAACCATATCACCTTCATTAAATTGTCAATCTTTGAGTTTTGCATTTGCTGAAGTTGTATAAGAATTTGTATGGAAGGTAAGGTATCATTTGCACTCATCATGAATGTCTCGCATAAAAATCCAAGGCATCCTCGCTTGGCCTGGGCGGTAACGGTAACATCAAGTGGAGTGTTAGGTCGGAACTCATAAACCACTTCGAATGGGGTACAACCAGTTGACCTCTTAACAAAGTTATAGAAAGCAAATTCAGCATATGGAAGCACCATATCCCAGCTTGTCACATGATCAGCAACGAGGTAGCATAATAAATTTCCCAGGCTTCTGTTACTTACTTTAGTTTGGCCATCAATTTGGGGGTGGAATGCACTAGAAAACATCAGCTTTGTTCCCATTTTCATCCGCACTATTTTCCAAAAGTAACTCACAAACTTGGCCTCCCTATTAGACACAATTGAAGTTAGAATACCATGCAAGCGTACAACTTCTTGTAGAAATAAGGTAGCAACTTTTGATGCATCAAAAGTCTTGTAGCATGGAAAGAAGTGGGATATTTTGGAGAATCGATCAACCACCACCATAATGGAGTCATGTTGCTGAGGGGTTTTTGGCAAACCAAGATCAAATTCCATGCTAATATGCTTCCATGGTTTGTTGGGAATGGAAAGTAGCGTATAGAGGCACGCTTGTTGCTTGGTTCCTTTGTTTAATCGGAAAATCCAACACCGATCAACCACTGTATGCACATCCCTCCGCATCCTAGGCCAATAAAATCAATCAACAACAATAGCAAATGTCTTGTCATGACCAAAGTGTCCAGCTAAGCACCCACCATCTCTTGTCATGACCAAAGTGTCCAGCTAAGCCCCCACCGTGAAGTTTTGTAATTATAACTGCCTAAAAGAACCACGCGGGATGCATAGTCGTGACTTGTAGAAAAGAAAATCATCACCTAGAAGATACTCATTACCAGATGTACGCCCATGAGTGGAGATATCATTCCATATGTTGCCAAAATCCTCATCGTGGGCGTAATCTACCTTCAGACTCTCGAAATCTACTACACTAGCTGAAGAGATGTGTAAAAAGTGCGGTCTTCTGCTCAAGGCGTCAGCGACCTTATTTTTAGTCCCTAACTTACGTATAATAACAAATTTGAATTTTTGTAGATAGTCCGTCCAAGGAGCATGATGTGTATTCAACTTACTTTGGGAATTTAAATGCTTTAAAGAATCATGGTTTGTGAATAGGATAAACTCTCTATGGATTAAGTAAGGCCGCCAATGCTTGAGAGTTTGTATTAAAGCATAGAATTCCATTTCATATACCGAGAATTGCCGGTGAGCCTCATTAAGCTTCTCACTATAAAATGCAATGGGATGACCCTTCTGAATTAGTACACCCTCGATTCCCACATGTGAACCATCACAGGCTACTTCGAAAACTTTAGAGAAGTCCGGTAACCTTAGCACTGGTGCTTGCCCCATCTTCTCCTTGACTTCGGTGAATGCTTTAGCAGCTGCGGTAGTCCATAGGACATTTTTTACTTTCAAACATCAGTAATTGGGGCCATTATAGGGCTGAAATTGCGAATAAACTGTTGATAAAATGTGGCGAGACCATGGAAGCTTTGGACTTCAGAAAAATTCTGTGGTGTTGGCTAACTTTGAACAGTTTGTACCTTTGCTGGATCAGCCTCAACACCTTGATCAGAAATTATGAAACCCAGAAACTTGACACTTTTTTTCATGAAGGAGCACTCCTCCTTATTAATATAGAGTTGTTCAACTCTCAAGACCTTCAGCACATGCTCAACATAGTTCAAATGATCCTGCACAATTCGACTAAAAATTAAGATATCATCAAAATAAACGACAACTAATTTTCCCAAAAATGGTTTTAGAACTTGCGTCATAACTTGCATGAATGTGCTTGGTGCATTGGTTAGTCCAAAGGGCATGACTAGCCATTCGAATAAACCATCCTTCGTTTTGAAAGCCGTTTTCTACTCATCACCTAACCAAATACGAACTTGGTGGTAACCACTTCGAAGGTAGATCTAAGTGAAACACGAGGAACCACATAACAAACCCATCATGTCATCAAGGCGAAGGATGGGAAATTGGGACTTCACAGTTATCTTATTAATTGCTAGACTATCGACGCACATTCTCTAGATACCATCATTTTTAGTGTGAGCAAAATTGGTACAGCACAGGGGCTAAGACTTTCTCTAATGTACCCTTTGTCCAATAATTGTTGAATTTGTCAGCTCAGTTCTGCATTCTCTATTGGACTCATACGGAAATGTGGTAGATTAGGCAATGTTAAGCCAGTGATTAAATTAATAGCATGTTGCACCTCCCTCATTGGAGGCAATTGATTCGGGATCTCTTGTGGCATGATGTCCTGAAATTCTTCCAGTATTGCCGAGAATTCTACTGGAATATCGTCGTCTTTCGATTTCACTTTACCCCTTACTACTAATAGCACCATGTTATCCTCATGCATAACTCGAGAGAATTGTCGCATTGTCAAAACTGAAACATCCTTTCTTTTTTATCAAATTCTGAAATATGTAGAGGGTCCAGAAGAAATTTCTTACCCTTGAATTTAAAAGAGTATGTGTTAGCATACCCGTCATAAATAGCCCTTCGATCGTAGAGCCACGGTCTCCCCAATAGCATATGACAAACGGTCATGGGAATTACATCGCACCAAGCTTCATCCGCATAAAATTTTCCCAATGAAAATTTAACTAGACAGCTCTTCTTCACCAGAACTGAGTTGTCCTCGTTAACCTAACTAATCCGATAAGTTTCAAGATGATTCTTGATTTTCAATCCCAAACGCTCAATGGCAACTTTAGAGATCACATTCATTTCGCTACTATTGTCAATAATGACATCCAAAGCTCGATCATTATGCTCCATGCGTGTATGAAAAATATTGGTGCGCAAGCACTCGGGATTAGCCTAGATTTTTTTCTTGGTTCTTGTCAGCACGCGATAAATCACATAGCTGGGTAAGTTTGACGCCTACAAGTGTTCTTCTTCATTGTGATTAGCCTCGTCCGTCTCGGTCCCGTCCTTGTCTTCGACAACATCCATTACCAACAATTCTTTCTTGTAGATAAATGCTAGTTTCTTATCTCTGGTAGGGGCATACTATATTATAATGCCCGAAGCCTTTACACTTATAACATTGAGGCCCTTCACTGGAAGCTTTTTCTTTACATTTTTGGTCTCCACTAGTAAAAACCTTGGATTAATCTTTCAGCAATGGAGGCTTTTGAAATGAAGGCGTGGTAACACGTTCTTGTAATGAGTCTGTTGATGGCATTTTCTTCCCAAACGAAGGCTCCATTTGTTTCTCAATACGTAGTGCCATTTGATACGCTTCCTCCACGTTGATTAAGCATGCAGTCTACATTTCTTTGCGTAGCTCACTGCATAATTTGGTATGGTGTCGAGCTAAGTTTGTTGATCAGTCTCCAAGATCTTACTACGAACAGTCAACTCGTGGAATCGATTTGTAAATTGATCTACACTCAATGATCCTTGGCTCAGCTGTAACATCTCCTTGAACATCATCTGCTCATAGTTAATGGGCAAATATTTTTCCTTTAGTCGCTCTTTCATCTCTTCCAAGTTAGAAACTGCTAGTCGTCGTGTACAGCGTAATTGTTCTTCCACACTTCCCCCACCATGCTCGTACACGTCCCTTCAATTTCATCCGGACATAACGAACCTTTCTATCCTTAAATACATCAAACCAATAGAAATAATCCTCAATAGCTATTAACTAGTCCTCAAAAGCGTTGGGTTCCAATTTTCCAAAAAAATCTGGTATATCAAATTTCATTCTCTTGGTCAGTTCATCAAGAGGTTGATAAATTGTGCGATGACCAACATTACTTAGGTGAAAATTCTGTCTATGCTATCGGTTTTGAGGATCACGATCCTCAGGTTCCAGATTTTCTTCTTCATTATTATCAGCATCTAATTGTGCTATAAAAATGAAATAATTGATGTGAATGATCCAATCCAACTTAGAGAATTTCGACACTTCACTGCCTCAAATTATTGATTTTAATTTCATATTTCAAACATTGAATTTCACTACATATTGAAGGGAACTATTTACTCTTCTTGATCCGTTAGCATTTTCCATCTCCATGTGGATACGACACCCTAAAACTGCACTACAACTACCGCATTATTCTTTGTATGTAATCAGGTGTCCTCTTGGGGCTTAGTTGCCTCATGTGACGATTCCACATCACCTCGAATTTTTAGCTTTATCTATTTCTCTACCTCAAAAGACATACTTTAATAGGATTTTACTTCCATATTCAAACTTATCCAACTTCGATAAGGTTGAATCCTACTAGAATTTTTTGGTTATATCCTAAATTAAAAAATAAAAAAATTATTTAGTTTCGGTTCTTGTTCGATTCTTCGGTTCTTGGTCTAGACCCGAGACCCGACCCAAACCCATCGGTTCTCGATTCGGGTACCCGTTCGGGTATTTAATTTATGAAGAACCGCTCGTTTCGGTTCGGTTCGGTTCGATCCGGTTCGGTTCGGGACTTTTGGACACCCCTACTATCGGTTTTGAGGATCACGATCCTCAGGTTCCAGATTTTCTTCTTCATTATTATCAGCATCTAATTGTGCTATAAAAATGAAATAATTGATGTGAATGATCCAATCCAACTTAGAGAATTTCGACACTTCATTGCCTCAAATTATTGATTTTAATTTTATATTTCAAACATTGAATTTCACTACATATTGAAGAGAACTATTTACTCTTCTTGATCCGTTAGCATTTTCCATCTCCATGTGGATACGACACCCTAAAACTGCACTACAACTACCGCATTATTCTTTGTACGTAATCAGGTGTCCTCTTGGGGCTTAGTTGCCTCATGTGACGATTCCACATCACTTCGAATTTTTAGCTTTATCCATTTCTCTACCTCAAAAGACATACTTTAATAGGACTTTACTTCCATATTCAAACTTATCCAACTTCGATAAGGTTGAATCCTAGTAGAATTTTTTGGTTATATCCTAAAAGAATTTTAACACATTTTAAGACTCCAAAAATGATAAGATATCCGATAATCAAACCCTACTAGGAGTGTACGACATACTCTATAAATACATGACCACAATTCATTATTCAGGTATGTTTTACATTCAATTTATAGTCTTGTGCTTATATTTTCCCCTTTCGCTAACTTAAGTATCGGAGGGGCAAAGGGGACACACCTCGAAACCTTTGTTTCAAGTATCGAAGATTCTGTTCGTGATCATCCTCGATCGTTAAGCTCGATAATCAATATATGACGATTTTTGGTAATATCAAAACATATGTATGGATTGAAGAAATAGCCATTGCAATGATTTAATGAACAAATATTGAGATTTGTATATATTATTTAATTAAGTTAATAAATTGAGCATTGGAAGTTGGAATGCTTTGAAGCATTTAATTATAGAGAATGGATTTTGGAGAGCCAAAACCCTCCCTCTATCTTAAAATGTTAGATTGAAGAGTTTTTTAGAGTAAAACTTTAAGGACTAACTTTTTAAAATTTAAAATAAAATAAAAGGTATATCACTTTTAAAGAACCTCTTTAGATGCTTTGAGAAGCTGTGCACACAATGGATGTTCATGCTACTTCATTTAATATAAAAGTAGATTAATGGTGCACCTAAAAGTAAAGGTTGACGACCATGCCATCAAGAAACATACTTTAGGAACATGTGACAGAGTCGATAGGTTGGGGACCAACACTACAAATTTCGGTTTAACCTAAATCAAGCCAGCCACATTATTTCGTAAAAATAGATTTTGAAATAGTAAAATTTTTCTTTTTGAAAAATGTGAAATTTAAAAGTAGAGAAAAATTTTAATTTATGTGAAAATTATTTTATTAAGAGAGTATGTGATTAAAAATGAATTTGTAGAAAAATGAGCTCAAACATAGAGATAGCAACGGGGCGGGGCCCAACCTTGGACGGGGCGGGACGGGACGGGTGCGGGCTGCCCCGTTTCCTACCCCCCCTTTTTTTAAATTTCAATTAAAATACAAATTTAAAATAAATAATGTTTAAACTAACTAAATCAATATTCAAATCAAGTACTCGAAATAAAAAAAATGTCCAATTTTTTTTTCTTAATTCTTCACGGGGCGGGGCATCTCCACCCTGCCCCACCAACCCATTCAGGTAGGGGAAAATTCCCAACCCTACGGGGACAAGGGCTCAATATGAATTCAAAAATCGACCACGCTATGTGTACAGTCACTTTGACATGGTGCATTACAGGATGACGTGGCTGAAGGAAAAAATTTGAAATCTGACCAAAATTCAAAATGACTAAAAACCAAACCAACGGGTTATATTTGGAAAACAGGCCCATTTATTGTGCTAACCTAATTCCTCAATCCTTTCACACGCCATTCCTCGATTTCGTCCCCTTAAAGCCATCGATTGCAAAGTGACTGTACAATATCGGACGACGTCATCCGAGCCGGAAGCTACACTGAAGATTGGGTAATTATTCTGTTTTGGTAACTTGGGATTATATTTTCTCGTAACTTCAGTGCATTTAAAATTGGTTTAGAGGGCTGTGATGAATCCGACATTGAGACGCTATTTCAACGTTCGCAGTGAAATTTTTTTCCATCTCCGACAACGTATCTGAGGCGAAAGGTGAGCAAAGTTTGGGTAAGTGATTTTTTTTTTTTTTTGGTTGGCTGTTAATTTTTGTTTCAGAAAATGTATGATTATGTCCCAAGCGAAATTGTATGATTTGTTTGACAAAATTGCCGTGGAACAAATTCGGTAAATGGCTGCGAATAAGTTTGTCCGCTTGTGGAAGCTATTGTGAGAAATCAGTAGATGTTGCTCAAATTTAAGAGTTGTTTCTAATCTAAAAATTTAGTGAAGAAACATTGAATACCAATCTTGCTACTCATGGATGTTCTGTAACTTGGTTATTCTAAAAGCCCCAATTTCCATTATGTTTCTGAACTCTTTAATTTTGTTACATGGAGTTCCTCATGATCCAAGTTCACCTTTTGGAATTTCCTGAATTACAAATGATTGTACTTTGCAAATTTGTCTATACTTTACCAGTACTGAGAAAATTCATTGTGAGTAATTTGCACGGTATTTATTTAGATTATTGTCTTTGTTTCATTTCTCAGAATGGCTGGAAAGAATCACGGACTGTGTCATAGCTGTAGGTGTAAGGGGCACTTCTTTGCGGATTGAGAAGGAGACTAAGAACAAAGGTAAGTTGTTCAACTGCTGCGATGGCAAATGCGGTTTCTGGGAATGGGTTGGAGACGGTAAATCCAGCTGTGAATCAAGTGCGGATAGTGCGACGACAACTAATGCTGCAATGAACGAATCAGTTGCAGATGTCATTGGCCTCTTCGAATCCAGTCTACGTTTAGGCGACGTGCAAGAGTTTAAACTTTCTGTCAAGGTGACTAGTCGCAACAACAACATAACTTCTGAAAGCCAATGGCAAAGGGAAGACCCATGCTTAAGTATATTATGCAACGTATTTGCTGTAGCTATTATGTATGTTCGTTTAGTGCTTTAACAAGGTTCTGTACAATAGGCTATTTGGGCGGGGCATCTCCACCCCGCCCCACCAACCCATTCAGGTCGGGGGGAATTCCCAACCCTACGGGAACAAGGGCTCAATATGAATTCAAAAATCGATCGCGCTATGTGTACAGTCACTTTGACATGGTGCATTACAGAATGACGTGGCCGAAGGAAAAAATTTGAAATCTGACCAAAATTCAAAATGACTAAAAACCAAACCAACGGGTTATATTTGGAAAACATGCCCATTTATTGTGCTAACCTAATTCCTCAATCCTTTCACACGCCATTCCCCGATTTCGTCCCCTTAAAGCCATCGATTGCAAAGTGACTGTACAATATCAGACGACGTCATCCGAGCCGGAAGCTACACTGAAGATTGGGTAATTAATCTGTTTTGGTAACTTGGGATTATATTTTCTCGTAACTTCAGTGCATTTAAAATTGGTTTTAGAGGGTTGTGATGAATCCGACATTGAGACGCTATTTCAACGTTCACAGTGAAATTTTTTTCCATCTCCGACAACGTATCTGAGGCGGAAGGTGCAGCAAAGTTTAGGTAAGTGATTTTTTTTTTGGTTGGCTGTTAATTTTTGTTTTAGAAAATGTATGATTATGTCCCAAGCGAAATTGTATGATTTGTTTGACAAAATTGCTGTGGAACAAATTCGGTGAATGGCTGCGAATAAGTTTGTCCGCTTGTGGAAGCTATTGTGAGAAATCAATAGATGTTGCTCAAATTTAAGAGTTGTTTCTAATCTAAAAATTTAGTGAAGAAACATTGAATACCAATCTTGCTACTCGTGGATGTTCTGTAACTTGGTTATTCTAAAAGCCCCAATTTCCATTATGTTTCTGAACTCTTTAATTTTGTTACATGGAGTTCCTCATGATCCAAGTTCACCTTTTAGAATTTCCTGAATTACAAATTATTGTACTTTGAAAATTTGTCTATACTTTACCAGTACTGAGAAAATTCATTGTGAGTAATTTGCACGGTATTTATTTAGATTATTGTCTTTGTTTCATTTCTCAGAATGGCTGGAAAGAATCACGGATTGTGTCATAGCTGTAGGTGTAAGGGGCACTTCTTTGCGGATTGAGAAGGAGACTAAGAACAAAGGTAAGTTGTTCAACTGCTGCGATGGCAAATGCGGTTTCTGGGAATGGGTTGGAGACGGTGAATCCAGCTGTGAATCAAGTGCGGATAGTGCGACAACAACTAATGCTGCAATGAACGAATCAGTTGCAGATGTCACTGGCCTCTTCGAATCCAGTCTACGTTTAGGCGACGTGCAAGAGTTTAAACGTTCTGTCAAGGTGACTAAACGCAACAACAACATAACTTCTGAAGCCAATGGCAAAGGGAAGACCCATGCTTAAGTATATTATGCAACGTATTTGCTGTAGCTATTATGTATGTTCGTTTAGTGCTTTGACAAGGTTCTGTACAATAGGCTATTCCCAATTTTCTGTTGACAAGGAGCTATGTATTATGGGATTGCCGTGTTATTTAGTGTATGTTACCAGTTTGTTATTCTTGATGACGTTGGAAGTATTAAGCTGAATTAAAAATGTAGTTGCCTAGTTCTAATAATGAACGAGTATAAATAGCAAGATCTCAGAAATTGGAGTTAAGTTTAAGCATCTGCCCCCTGCAACGTTTGGCTAATATATTACAAATCAAACTTCAATCATCCTTTGTTGGACATGCTATCTAATCCAGGATACAAAAACTAAATGAAACGAAAAATGCACTTAACAGAAATTAAAATGCACTTAACAGAAACCACTTAACAGAAAATTTAGAGCTGAAATGTTTGAACCCTACTGCGAATAGATTGCCAAACATTAAACATTTTGCCAAACTTATAAACACTAGTTACAACACAACATTTTGTCAAACATTCCTACTATTTCTGTCAAACATTGTGCCGTCTTGGTCTGGTAGAAGTTCGGCAACGTATTTAATACTGTCAAACAAAAACGTTAATAAGCAAACAAGAATAAATTCGCGAACGTGAAGTACATAATTTAAATCATTGCCTTACCCTGTGAATTGACAACAACATTTGTTGACGACGGTTGGAATAAATTTGGATACTGCAAGGGTTATGTGAACGTATGAAGTCCATCATTCACCTACGTCATATTACAAGCATTATGAGTAACCAAAAATGTTCTAACCACATTCTACTAATGGGAAATCGAGTTGCACTAACCAATGGGAAATGTGAATACGGTAATGGTGGTCGATCGTGATGATGTGGTAGTACAGTTGTCGGAACGTCTGGTACACTAGTCCCCAAGTTCTTTTGACGTGCCTGCGGTCTCTTTCCTTTACCTGATGTCAATTGAGCCTGCATGATTGAAATTGTGAAAATGCATATACATTAATTTGTCGCAATGTAACTAGAATCTTCTTAATACAGTCAACTGACCTTCCCTTTCTTCGAACTCGATTCCAGTGGGCTCTTCCTACGTAGTTTTTTAGGCGCCCCTTTTCTCGTCACAGAAGGAGGATCTCTTATGCTCTTGCTCCCAGTACTGTGCGATGCTCCACAGTCGGATCCTAACCGAACAGAATGCTGTGTTAGGACGTTACTCCCACATGTCTCTTTCATCGTCGTCACTGCTTGTTTTTTTTTCCTCAATCCACTCCATTAATGCTAGTGTTTGCTCATCATCGTCTACCACCATATCCGCTAGCGTACTAAAAGATTGACACATGTTGTCGTAGTTCAACTGTCCAGGAGTGCTAATTAACCCGTCGTAGTTCACTGCGACCCTCGTGTGAGCTCTTCGCACATCTCTTCTCCATCTCCGTAATGTATACTTGTCTGGCACAGATGTGACGTCATTGCGAATCAGAATTGAAATTGCATGTCTACAGATAATTCTACGAAATTCGAACAGATGGCAACTACAAGTGATTTCACAGTTATCTCCTTGAAATGTGACAAAAAATGTTTTCTTCTTCCGTCGTTCATGACACATCAAATCCTCGCGTACCTCATACAGAGTCCCCGAATATCCCTCTGAGACAGAAATTAGGTCACAATACATCTTTCCGATAAACTCTTCTTGCACTTCCCTGAATTTGGAAATTGTGTAAACGGCCTGAAATTGCTTTTCCATTTCATAAGTCGTTGCGCATGGTAACATTTGTGATTAGGATTTAAAATCGGCCTGAAACTCCTTCTCGACCTTGTTTCGCAATGGTCGCATATACTGTTCTACAAATTGCTTCAGCGAGGTCTTCGAATGTACATAGCCATCGAAAAAAGCATTCATACTCTCACTACGTTGGGTTGTTGACATACCTGCCCAGAAAGTAGTTTTCAAGTATCAAGGAACCCACCGACCTCTATACTCATATAGTCCGGACAACCATTCATTATCATGCAAGCTGTAGGTTTCTAGCATAACTTTCCAACCGTCTTCGAACTCCTCAACAGTTTGACAATCATAAACCAACCCATGGATAGCAGAAAATATAGAACCCTTATCGCAATGGTATCCAAACTTCTCAGGTAATTTCTTCATGATGTGCCACAAGCACCATCGATGTTTCGTATTCGGAAACACAATCGCAATAGCATTTTGCATGGCCCTATCTTGATCGGTAATTATTCCTTGAGGGGCTTCACCGTACATACATTGTAGCCACGTCCTAAAAAGCCATACAAATGTCTCTGTATTTTCGTTCAATAGCAAACCACAACCGAGCAACATCGATTGTCCGTGATGATTTACTCCAACAAAAGGGGCGAACGACACGTCATACTTGTTAGTGAGATAGGTCGTATCAAATGTAACAACATCGCCAAACTCCTTATATGCTCGCCTACACCTACTATCTGCCCAAAACACATTCTTCAGTCGAGACTCTTCGTCTAAATCCATCACGAAATAAAACCCCGGGCACTTTGCTTGCATATTCGAAAAGTAGGACTGAATTGCTGCAGCGTCCCCTTCGCCAAGTCTCAATCGCCTTACTTGTTCGACATAATTCCGACAATCTTTCTCCAAGCAAGTCATGTTCTCATATCCACCAGCCTCAATGACTGCAGAGTTGTAACTTTTGTGCAAAGGAATGCCGGCCATATCATTAACTTCAAGTCGTCGTTTCACATGCGCGCTCAGTTCTCGGTTACGTCTATACAACCTCGATTTTGAAGGACTTGTTTTATGATTATGCTCAAGATGGACAGTGTTAATTCTCCAAATTCCACACATATCTGAAAATGCAGTCAGCCTAGCCTTATAACCTGTCTGAATGGTTGGTTGTGGCTTCAACGGACCGCTTGTATTATTAGGTCTTTGACCTTCACGGCTACATGTCAGTGTAATATATCTCATAATCCCATCATCATCCTTTTTTGAATTTCGTTTTCAAACTGGAAAACCAACATGATAAGCATATCTTTTGTAGAAGTCGAACATTTCATTTTCATCCTTGAACTTCATCCCAACCTCAGGCACACCCACACTACCTTCTGCTGATATATCATCATCCAATATGTTCAAATTGTCCACCACATTGTCATTATCGGATTCATCGAAATTGTAGTGTCCAAAGTCTTTGACCATTTGTTTTTCTGCAACAAGTTAACAATTAAAATTCTAATTCATCGAAATAGTCGTCTCCAAAGTCTTTGACCATTTGTTTCTCTGCAACTAGTTAACAATTAAAATGTCATTTACTTGCTCCCAAATTCGTCCATATTTATGGATGATAATACTGGGCAGTTTTCTTCTATATTTTAGTCACCCATTTGAAAACACACTTTTACATATACATACTTACACATTACAGCATGTAAAACCAAAGTTACAATAATATTAAAGCTATTTTAGTCACCCATTTGGAAACGCACTTTCGGTTTTTACAAGTTACAAGAAACAATGTAGAACCGAAAAATAGTTCGAACTAAACCAACAAAA
The DNA here is from genome assembly GCA_912172775.2 of Fraxinus pennsylvanica. Classification (NCBI taxonomy): domain Eukaryota; kingdom Viridiplantae; phylum Streptophyta; class Magnoliopsida; order Lamiales; family Oleaceae; genus Fraxinus; species Fraxinus pennsylvanica. Next base: position 12,171,392 of record OU503057.1, read on the forward strand.
ATGGCTGGAAAACATTAATACCTTCGTCCGGCATCATTTCGACAAAAATGTAGTCACCCATTTGGAAACACACTTTCAATTTTTACAAAAATATTAAAGCTATCTAAATCCAAGTTACAAAACAAAATGTAGAACCGAAAAATAGTTCGAACCAAACCAACAAAAATGGCTGAAAAACACCTTTGTCCATCATCATTTCGACAAAAATCGACAAATTTTTTTATCACAACATGATCTTTTCTCGTCACAGTGATTGATGGAATCAGTCGGAATATCATGCCGGTGGATGTGTGGACACCGGCGTCGGAAAAGCTTCGGTGGACGCTCAAAATCAGAGCCGCTGGCACGTCTTGGAATCGAGGTCTCCTGATTTGTGGGCTTATATTTAGGAGGGAAAGAATTGAGCCAAAAAATGGAGGAAAGTCATTTGGGCCGGGTTACCCATTCACAAGGACGCGGGTTAAATTGCAAATGCCACGTCCTTCTGTCATGTGGCGTGTAAAAGGCAATGTACAACCAGCAAATGTCTCCTGATTTGGGGGCTTATATTTAGGAGGGAAAGAATTGAGCCAAATAATGGAGGAAAGTCATTTGGGCTGGGTTACCCATTCACAAGGACGCAGGTTAAATTGCAAATGCCACGTCCTTCTGTCATGTGGCGTGTAAAAGGCAATGTACAACCAGCAAATTTCTTCAAATATAAAGAAAGAAATAAATAAATAAAAAAGAAAAACCAGAAATCACGTGATATATCCCACCCCTGTGACTCCACGCAGGCACATCGCATACCCAGCAATTTGAAGTTATCCTCTACGGCAACAGGCGAATCTCCATTTCCATTGCCCTTTCCAGATTCCTCTTCTATCTAAAATAAAAATCTCCACTCTAATTTTTCATTCTGTATTCTCTTTTCTAATCACAAATGGCGATAGGTGGCGCAACAGGTGGCGATGGCAATATACCCAAGAAGAAGCAGCGCGTAGGAAGCAACAGTCAGCTCTCCTCCACACGCGCCGTTATCAATTCTTCCTTTACCGATGAAACATTAACTGAAGGCTCCCATAAATCCCCCACCCTCCGTCACTCCTCGTCAGTCCATGGGGGTTCTAGTGGCGGTGGCGGATTCAATGATTCCGACACCGCGGATGTTATTCTTCGCCTCCATCTTGATCACCGTCGCTCCCCCTTCGACTCGTTTGGGACCTCTTTCGATTCCGTCTCCTTTGACGCGTCTGATGTTCAGATCTATCTCCACTCGCATATCCTCCGCCGGGCTAAGTACTTTTCCGCTCTACTATCCGACCGATGGCAACGACACAACGACGATGATCCTCCTCAAATCCACCGCCTTAACCTTGGTGTCCCGCCGACGCCGGATTCAATCAACGACTACTTGGAAGTTCTCCGGCTTCTGTATTCTGATGATTTCTCGACTTCGATTAATAGTGTTGTGACTGCGCTTGCTTTGCTCCCCATCGCCCTCGAATTACTCTTCGAGGATTGCATCAAAGCCTGCGTTAAATTCCTCGAGGCCGTGCCGTGGTCAGAAGACGAAGAGAGGAAAATATTGAATTTGATTCCATTTTTAAGTAATGAAGAATCGAAAGAGATCCTGACTAGGGTTTCCCCACTGAAAAATGGCTCGTCAGAGGATATGCTTCACGGCTTAATCCTTTCTGCTATTCATAATCATCCGAACATGGCTTTCGCAAAAGCTTTTGTTGCGAAATTGTTGAGGGACTTTTCGTCCAAAGAGTCCGTGAGGAGGGTTTTGGATAAGGTATTTGAGAGAAGCTTGAAGGTTGTGAAGGAATCCTTGGAGGAGTACTCGAGTCCTAATTTTAGAGGGGATCATAATGAGACTGAGGCTATTCAGAGGCTGAATTTGCATTCTGCTATGACTAACGGGAAGCATTTGCTGTGGCTGGTGGAGAGGATGATTGAGTTGAGAGTTGCTGATACGGCTGTCAAGTCGTGGAGTGAGCAGGCTTCATTTACTGCAGATTTGCAGAGGGCGTTCCGTGATGATGCATGGAGGAATATTGCTCCGAGTCTCCCTGCTGTAGTGCTTCGTTGCACTAGCAGGCTTGCCAATGCTGTTGCAACAGGGAACATTTTGGCTGCTAGACAGGTTCTTAACGCTTTGCACTAGTTAATCGCTGTCAGAGTTCTTGTTGATGAAATGAGGTTTGCTCTTTATGTATCAAGTGTTAGAATCTTGCTTGGAGAGTTTTTTCGTGTAATATGCTTTCTCCATGTTGCAGGGCGAATTATCATTGAGCTTTTAACTCATAAGTGCTTTTATCTTAAAATATTTGATTTCTACTTCAAGAGAATGCACAAAAGTTGCTCTAAAAGTAAATACAAGGTGTAATGCAGGTTCACATTGTACTTGCTATAATAGTAAGTGTGATTGTTAACTACCTGTGAACTCAAGGTTTGGTTGTCGGGATGAAGCAAGGAAGCAGTTCTGTTGTAACTAAACCTTAATGGTCTAAGAGAAAATCTGATTGATTTGATTGTATTCGACACACTGAGAATTGGATGCAAGGTTTAAAGATTAAAGATATGGCAGTGATGGTGCCTAAGAAGAAAGTAGATGTTGAGTATTGGATTATTGTTTGCAACATGCCTTAAAAATTTTAATGGACAGGAAGAACTAGATTTTTTATGGCTACTAGTTTTTGATGAAAAATGTATTAAGAAGAGATAGAAACACTTACCTGGTAGTGTTTTGGTGTTGGAATTGTTGCTATAAGAATAACGTTGTGTTAGCATATGAAATAATGGTATTCCTGCCATTGATAATATATCATATAAAACCTTGTTGTGAAAGTTTGTGTTTGTGGATGACATTTACCCTTTTTACTTTTGAAAAATGCGAGGAACATTGAAAAATTATCCCAGTGGTTTGTTTAATTGTAATTATTGTCTACCGTCTAAATGGCAGTGCTTGTTGCTGCTGTCATATGCAGTTTAGTGCCTTTTGCATTGATTCTTCCTACCACCTCGCCTTGTTATGGCCCCACTTGTATAATCAATAATGTGTCCTGTCTCTAGATTCTGGTTTAATTTGATGGTGTCACTGAAGTAAGATTTGTGATGGGTTTTGTTTCTATTTTTAGTATGATCACCCTCAACTTTGGGGTTCAAATAATTATTCAAGGAAATCCTAGTTAAAGGCAAATTAAGCGGGAAATTGGGTTTAGCAATTGAACAGTACTTCCTCGATGGAAAATAGATGTACTGATACTTTATCGTTGACATGTTTTTCTGTCGCAACCACTTGATAGTTGACATGTTTACTGCAGTTTACATACTTGATTCAGCCTCGTCTTACTATTGAGCGAGTTTACTTATCATGTAAAAAATAGCTGTCTAGGAAAAGGAAAGTATTTTGTGAACTTTTGAAACTGGATTTCTTTTTCAGGGTTTACATTTCCTTATTCTTATAGCACGATAAGTGTTTAATTTAAAATCAAAAGTACATTAGTTAGCAGGAAAATCGATGGAATAAGAAACTTTAGTCTTTTCTAAGCTTGAGCCCGGAGAAATTTCAATTCTGCTGAGATGATGTAAATTTTTTTTCCTAATCTGTATCTTTTTATGAGACTTGGCCATAAATCGTTATCAACTTTGCTTACCTTCTTTTATCGTGCATGACAGGTCAGGATGAAGCTGGTAAACGATTGGCTTCCGGTGTTGATTGTATGCAAGGACAATATGTCACCTATGTGCACGAATCATAAATCACTTTGTCTGGAGTTAGAAGAAACATTCTTGAGAATTATATCTACGCTCCCGGTGGAAGATGCACAAGAGTTGTTGCAGCAATGCCTCAGCTTTTCAACTCGAAATGTTGAAGATTGCCCACATTTGGTCACTGCTTTTACCACTTGGTTCCGTCGTGCCAATAGATCTCCACCAGCAGACGACTTTCGTCAATGAACGTAAGCAAGTGTTTGAACGTTCTTGGTAGCCTACTATCGAATTTGTATCTAAACTGAGTTTGTACATAGACCTTCACAATTCTGTGAGTTCCTGCAATAACTGAATGTTGACTGTTGTATTAAGCCCCAATACTGCCCTGTGGAGAAGTTTTTTTATGCCTTGTGGATATACTTTCATGTTTATGCTTGTGAGTTCCTGCAATAACTGATTGCTGACTGTTGTTTTAAGCCCCAATACTGCCCTGTGGAGAAGTTTTTTAATGCCTTGTGGATATACTTTCATGTTTATGCTGTATAAAACTTGTTTCTACAGGTTCTGTTTGTAGATAAACTTTTGTGTTCAAAGACATCTTGCATTATGGTAAAGGATTATGGGTCAAACAGATGGTTAAGAAAACTAACAATGTTTTCTTCTTTTGTGAAGCAGACTGGTCGGTTTTGAGAGTGAAACGAGTAGTTCCAAAGTTATTGTAATTTGTAATGGACTTGAAATTTTCACTTTATGCGTAGAGACAATATCGGAGGAGAAAGAGAGAATTTCTAGTACTTTTTGGGTTCTGAAACTAAATGCTCCATGTCACTAGTCAAGCGACGTGTTTATCAATTGAGATTTACGAGAAAAAGTGGGAGGTGAGATGACAATTATATTTAATAACTAAATGATGTAAGAGAGAAATTGGAGGGGACCTCCTTTTGTTTTCTTTCTTAAAAGGTTGAACTCTAATCTTGAGGGCCCTCTACCAACCCTACCCTGAGTCATTGTGGAGGAGGTAAATCGCAGGATGTGCCTCCCAGGAGCCAGGGTGGAGAGCTTATGGATAGGCCTTGGGCTTTTAACCCTATGGTAACTCCCGCTTGCAACAAAGCCAATTCCACCTTGCGGGGAATCGAACTCTGCACACTACCGCGTTGAGCCCTAATCGCCCTCCCCTTTGCCACTGGGAGATATGCCCTGGGGGCTTGTTTTCTTTCTTTTTTTCCTTTTGGGCGGTCTGTTTGTGGGATGTGCGGTGGTGTCCTGGGTGGCGATTGGGGTTCGGGCGGCGCTTGGTTGTTCGGGTTGGACTCCGTTGTGGTGGTGGCTTTGATCAGTTGCACTTGGGGGCTATGGCAGGTGCCGCGCGACGGTCAAGTTAGGGCTGGGGGCAGTACGATCAGCCTCTGTTGCGGGGGCTGTGGTTACTCGTATGAAACTTGGGGCTTTGCACCGTTTTGGTCGGGAGTTGCCGGAGCTTCTTGGGTGTGCCGTTCGGGGTTTTTCGCCGACAGGGGCCTTCCTTTGGGTCTGGTGGTGTGCCAGATTTTTGTGCCCTGATCTGCTGTTTTTGGGTTTGGTGGTGTTGGTTTTTGTGTTGTGGTTGGTGCGGGTGTTGGGTTGGTTGTTGCTTGGTGGTGTTTTGTTGTTTTGTTGTTTTGTTTGGGTTGTTTTAGTGTTGTTTAGTTCGTGTCTTGTTGGGCTGTTTCTGTTTTGTTGGATTTGGTTGGTTTGTTTGTCTGTGGTGAGGTTACTCCTACTTCAACAATGGCAACAACCAAATATTGCGCCATCTTACTAACAAACACCTCCACCACCACCCGCATCACTGCCATCTTTACTACCACCTACACAACTATCGTCATCATCACCCACCGACCACCCACAGAAAACCATACATCTACGAAAACCACCAACATGGATGTCGCTGCCCTATGAGCGCCACCGCTGTAAGCCATAGTGAGCACTACTGTGATATACATCCTGATCTACACATCTTTGACACGTCGCTATAAGAGTCGCAGTTGAGCATTCGCTATTGCAGTGACGCTCCTGTAAGCACCGGTGCTCGTGACGAGGAGAGAAGGAGAGGTAGAGAGAGTATAGTAGAGTGAGAATGGCGAGACAATGAGAAAATGAATTACGGTTTAGAGGGAAATGGGGTGGGTAGGTAGGTAGGTCAATTTAGTTTTATAATATTATTATTTCATATTAAAATTTTGAATTATTATCTAATTTTTGTATAAAAAAATTTTAAATTTTATTTTTGAAATTGAAAGTTAAAAAAATGTTGGTGAGTATAATTTCCACTATAAACAATATTCAGCCCATGATAAAATATTTGGGTTTACAAATTATGGAAATTACACTGTCACAAGTTTTTAAAGATTACAATTCAAAAAACAAGTTTATGATTTAATTATCTAAAAATCAGGTAATAATTCCACATTTACTATTAATAATAATATTAACCACTATCACTTTCTCTCTCTAATTTAAATTTCCCTAGACCATACTGAACCCTTCATTTCTCTTGGTAATCAATGAAAATCCAAACATTCCAAACATACCGGTTTACAGGTCGCAGGTCATTGTGCATAAGTCACAAATCAATATCTACGAGTTACAGATCACTGATTTATGTTCACATATTATACTTCACAGGCACAGGTCATATTGTATAGATTACAATTCAATGTCAATAAGTCACAGATCAAAATTGACTGTTTACGAGTCACGTGTCTTGTACACTGATAATAGGTCACAAACTCAAGTTCACAAGTCAATTCATATGTTACAGGTCACAGGTCAATGTGCATAAGTCACAAATCAATGTGCACGGGTCATAAATCAAATAGAACTGGTCACAGATTATTGATTTATGTTCACAAGTTATAGTTCACATGCTACATGTTATATTGTATAGATCATAGATCAATGTCAACGAGCCACATTAAAATTAACTGATCACAAATCATAAATCACATGTCTTTGGGTACTGATAAAAAATTATAGTTCATATGTTATAGGTCACATGCCATATTGCATAGGTAACAGATTATTGTCCACAAGTTACAGATCCAAGAGAACTGGTTACAGACCATTCGATCAATATCATGAGTGACAATTTATAGGTCACAGATCACATGTAGTGCGTCACGGGTCATAAATTTAAGAGAACTGGTTATATGCTATTGATTTCTTCGACCTCGGTGACCATTGTCTTAAAACATTTTGATTCATAGTGCCAACAATTTCCAATTTGTGACCTCAACCATCGACGGGTTTCAAATAACCAAATTTCAATGGTGAGAATCAAAGTTATTTAATCCGGATCGACTTTCTAATATACAAAGCTAACAACTTCCAATTTGTGACCTCTACGTCCGGCAAATTTTAATTAACCAGATTCCTGCGGTAAGTATCAAAGTTATTTGCTCCGGTGAATTCTCTGTAGATTTTCGCTTTTTTCGATATTCTAATAGCTTCCAATTTGTAACTTCAATAGTCTGATAATTTTCAAACAATCATATTCTGACGGTAGTAATGGAGAATATTTGCTCCGAAAAGGTCTTTGTGGCATTTCTATTTTGCTTGGTCTTCACGATTTTTTGTTTTGAGGAGTCTCGTTTAGAATAATAATTGAAAGCCTTATTTTAGGATGTAAATTTATTAGAATTTATTTTATATATAATATTTATTAATTACCACTTGAGTTTTGAACTTTTAAACATTTTCTCTTAAAATTGATTTGGGGTATAGTTAAGGCATGACTTGTGTATTCTTCCCTTACAAATTTTTCTCTCACGTTTTCAAGGCCCACCTTGTTAACAACTTAGGGTCCGTTTGATTGTAATGATGGAAAATAGGTGGAAAGAAAATGAATTCAAGGGAAAGTAATTGCTTGGAAAATTAATTCCAGTGAATTGTTAATTAAGTGTGTTTGATTGGTATAATTTTCCAGCCGGAAAATTTTTAAATTTTGTGTTCGTTTGGCCTTCGTTTACACCAAAATTGTCCATTAAAGTGAAAAAAATTTCCACACTTGGTTATAAAATTTGTTTCTATTGCCAAAAAGTAAAAAAATAAAAATAAAAAAAAAATTTTCCTAAAAAATCATTTTTTTATCAAAGTTTAGTATTCGTTTGGCCTTCGTTTGCATCAAAATTGTCCATGAAAGTGAAATTTTTTTTTACACTTGGTCATGAAATTTGTTTCCATTACCACAAAAAAAAATGACAGTCAAACCCAGAATTAATTTTCCCACCTAAAAGGTGGGAAAATCAATTCACCTCACGCAAGGAGTTAGGCGCGTCTAGGGAAAATAAAAGCCAAATTTTCCATGCCAAAATTTGTCCATCAAACACCACAATTCATGAAAAGTTGGAAAATGTTTTCCTTTTCCACCCATTTTCCATGCTATCAAACACTC
>OU503057.1:12192142-12202488 GCA_912172775.2 Fraxinus pennsylvanica
ATGCCAAAAAGATTGTATTGAATTGTTACCAAAACAAAATAAGGAAAATCGAATTTTCCCCCCTTTTGTACTGAGGCACACACCAATGCATATCTAGGGTGCACACCAAGCTGGTTTAGGATGCCTCAGGCACCCCATTTTTGGTTGGGGCACGCGCCTTTCCTGCAAGTGAGGGCGTGCCCTTCTCTTAATTTCCGACCGCTGAGTAGTTTTTATTATTTTTATCATAACTTTCTCTTACGATATCATATTGAGATAATTCAGAGTGAATTGGAAAGCTAAATAGAAGGGCTATAATTCTTATAGAATATCATTTTTCCAATTCGAAAGCTTGATATGCTAAAATTGACTCTCAATGTGAGGGTAAAAATTTGAAGCACAACTTTTTCGGTTAAAAGTTAATAGTGATAATAATTTGACTATACTTCATCCCTTTGAATTTTTTTATCATCCAATTGAACCCTAGGACTCTCAAATCTTCATCAGGAGGTTCGACGTAGTTTTTTAGTAGTTGCATTTTAGTCCCCGAACTTTAGGTTTACTTCATTTCAGCCATTTTTCTTGCAACCTTGTTCATTTATCTTCCGATTGTATCAAATTAAATGTTTGTCATCTTCAATCTTCATTTCTTTGCCTGTCTCAAATATGGATTGTTTGCAATTTAGTCCTCAACTTTTGGATTTTGCACATTTTCACTATTTTTGCATTATTTNGGGCTACAACTTTTTGAGGTCCGAATGAACCTTTAAGTATTTGCAATTTATCCTTCAAACTTTGGATTTCGCCATTTTTCGCTACATTTTGCTTATTTTCTCCAATTATTCATCAAATATCGAGTTTTACCTACAAAATGTAATACAACACAAGTTAGGTAGTATTTATCCAAAGAATAGTAAAATATCATCATTTAAGATCTCAAAGAAGTGTAGAAACTACACTTATCAAACTCCTTTGGTTTTATCGAGGCTAAAAGGTTATAACCATACGATCATATGAGCATAAAAATTAGTCGATAGGTTGGTTTTGTAATTTGAATTCTGGTGTCTGTTGGATGAAAAGTTCTATTTTTTCATGAATAGTTGAGACCATTTCAAGACGCTGTGATGGAAAACTATAAATACGTGATAGTTTTCAATATCAAGACACAATTTTACATACAATCATTCCAAATAATCAAAGAGGGATTATCAAATTCTTTTATATATTCATTTCCAAAATTTTCATTTGTTCAATAGGAAGAAATACTTGTGCTTTGGTGTTCTTCATTAGGTTTGATTAATCCTTTGAACTATTTTTGCAAATTTGAACCCCTAAAAGCAACTATTGTTTGAGGACAACGTTAACTACGTGTTCAAATCCTGTCAATTTACTCCATTTCTTGTGTTTCCATCTTCATCCTTTTTTTTCCTCTCCATTGTTGCTATTATATCCAACAATCTCAAACGATACTCATAGTGTGATAGAGTCGGAAACTACTTTGGCAACCATCAAGTTGATGAACTACTTGGTTGATTTCAAATAGGTTTGATGGAACAAATTTCACCCGGTGGCAAGACAAACTCAAGTTCCTTTTAACGATGTTAAAGATCTTCCATGTGCTTGATACAAGTTTTGAACCAATATCTAAAGCAAACAATGAAGAATCTGAAGAAGTTAGCCAAGCGACAAGAGGATGAATTGATTTGTTGTAGTCACATTCTTAATGCCTTTTTTGATGTTTGTACGATCTCTAAGCTGTCACCGTTTCAGAAAAGGAAATTTGGCAAGCACTTGAAAGTAAATACAAAGTTGAGGATGAAGGTATTTAGAAATTTTTAATTTTAAAATACTTTGATTTTAAGATGTAGATAATATGCCTTTGTTGCCTCAAGTACATGAACTTTAAGTGACCCCCAATAAATTAAAGGCGGTGAAAATTGATCTTCCCGAATCATTTCAAGTAGGAGCAATTACCGTTATATCGCTTCCAACTTGGAAAGGTTATGGGAAGAAGATTTTTCACAACTCTGAATATTTCTCTTTGAAACACATACAAAAACATCTTCGCATAGAGAAAAAGTCAAGGATACGAGATAAGAACAAAAGTTCTTATGATGGATCTTAGAAAGACGATGTCATGGACAAAACTGATTATCAAATAAATACCAGAAAAGGGGGAAGCCTCTTGGACCTAAAAAAGGATTAGGAAAAGTTCAAAAAAAATTCTAAAGGACCTTGCTACGTTTGTGAAAAATCGATACATTATATAAGAGATTACAGGCATAAAAAGAAAGTAAAGAATGAGGAAAATGTAAACTCCGTTGATGAGATTATTGCTACAGTTAGCGATATCAATGCAATCGAAAGCAAAGTTTTGGGGAGGTGGTATGACCCCTAAGCCACAATCTATGTTTGTTATGATAAATTACTTTTCAAAACTTTTCATAACACTGTTGATGAACAAGAGATTCAAATGAGAAATCAAGGATGCTTTAAGGTGATTGGCAAAGGAAACATTGAAATCATCTTCACTTTGGAATAGAAACTTAGCAAGTGAGGTTCTTTTGGAAAAAAAAAATGGGAATAAAATCTGTATTTGAGTGAAAAATCTTGAATTAACCCGAAATGACTATTTTGTTGGTAAATGCTATTCGTTTAAAAGAATTGTCAAATTATGTACTATTGAGGACGATTCTAATAAAAATCATTCTTTTGATTATATGATTGATTCATTTAATTTATGGCATGGTAGATTGGCATACATAGGCATTAATACTATGAGAATAATGGTTAAACGTGGATTGATATCACTTGAAATTAATAACTTAGCAAAATGTAAAACCTGCATGAAATCTAAGATGAATAAAAAGTCATTTCATAGTGTAGAAAAATCATCAAATTTACTTGAACTTGTACATTTAGATATTTTTAAATTGAATGCCATGCTAACAAGAGCGGGTAATAGATACTTTATTATATTTATAGATGATTGCTCTAGTTATACACTTAAAGTGTATCTACTTAAACATAACGAATGAAGCCTTTAATACATTTTAAGAATATAAAATTGAAGTTGAAAATAAAAAAGAAAAATAAAGACTCTTAGAAGTGATAAAGGTATAGAATACTTTTCAATTGAATTCAACATATTTTGTGAACAAAATGGCATTATTCACCAATGTTCACGTACACCTGAACAAATTTGTTTAGCAAAAAGAAAGAATAGAACATTTTTAAAAATGATTAATGACATGCTATTTAATGCTGAATTACCATTTAACTTGTAGGGTGGAACCTTACTTAGTGCATGTTATATAGTCAATAGGATTCATTTGAAAAAGAAACAAATTCTTTATATGAAGTAAGAAAATGAAGGAAACCTAATATAAGTTATTTTAAAGTGCGGGGTGTCTTATTTATTGTAATAACACATATCCTAAAAGGACCAAATTGGGATATGCTTCAAATAGCAAGTCCTATCTGTTATTAAACTAGAATCCAATGTTATAATAGAATCAAGGGATGTGGAATTCTTTTATTATCAACATGAAATTCTCAATATGGAACTCAGGTAGACATTCTCTCTTTTAGAGAATCACAAGTAGAAACATCTATGAGAGATGTTAAAGTGTTAAACTATCAAGTAAACCTCAAAGAAGCAAGAGAGTTAGAAAAGAAAAGGGTTTACGATCAGACAAAATAGACTTCCAACTTACGTAGTGAAGGAAATATAAATGATGTTGTAAGAACAATTTCTTTTGTTTTTCAAGATGAAAGTGATCCTAAGACATATAAAGAAACTATGTATTCTAGAAATTGCATATTTTGGAAAGATAAATAAAGATACAATAAAGGTAGATTAGTAGCTAAGGGATATCGTCAGAAGGAAGTAATCACCATTTTGACACATACGCACTGTGACTAGGACAACCTCGATAGGATCTTGTTTGCATTAGCATCAATATTTGATTTACATGTTCATCAAATGGATATCAAAATGGGGATCTCGAGGATGAGGTCTATATAGAACAATTAGAAGTATTTGTTTTATCGAGAAATGAACATTAAGTATGGAAATTAGTTATGTCCGTATATTTATCAAAACAAGCAACTAAAAAGTGGCATGAGAAGTTTGATTCTACAATTATGTCAAACGGTTTTATTCATAATTCAGTAGATAAATATTTAATTATTAAAGTATGAGATAGTAATATTGCATTTGTGTGTCTTTATGTGGATGATATGTTAATCATTAGTAATGACATGGAATGAATTAAAGAAACGAAGAAGTTTCTATCATTCACGTTCAAAATGAAGGATTTTGGACAAGTGGATGCTATCCTTGGTATTAAAGTTAAGAAGGATAGTAGAGACTATTCATTAAGCCATCACATTTTGTTGAGAATGAAATAAATAAGTTTAAACATTTGAACATTAAAGAGTGAAATACCTAGTTGGATCCAAGTATCAAGTTAATAAAGAATAATGGAAGACCAAAAGCTCAAATTGAATATACAAGTGCAATTAAAAGTCTTATCTACGCGGTAAAATGTACAAGATCAAATGTTGCATTTGTTGTAAATAAACTAAGTAGGTTTGCTAGCAATCCAAGTCCCGAATATTGGAAGGAAATAGGAAAGGTTCTTGGATACTTGAAGAAAACCAAAAACCTTGGACTACAATATACAAAGTTTTCGATTATTCTAGAAGGATATGCTAATACCAGTTGGATATCAAGTGATTGAGAAAATAAGTCTACTTCAGTTTGGGTGTTTAATCTTGGAGGATGTGCAGTTTCACAGAAGTCTAAGAAATAAATATGCATTATACACTTTAGTAACCAATCTCGCAACCTTGATCTAGGCATTTTCCTGGATGATCCTTTGGATGTGGACGGGATCATTTATTGTTCCAGAAAAAATAACGACCACTTTAGTAACCAATCATCTGTGATTTCAAATTGGACAAGTTAAGATAAGAGGTCAGAACTTGGAAGATAAGATCCTATCCTCCAGCCAACAGAGCTTGACCTCCTATGGGAAGGGGTTTCAATTTTCTATTAATTTTGCATTAACATAAAATATGTTAGAATAACTATTAGGACATTGTAACCACCAATTCAATTGGAAAATTTATTAGAAACTTATTGAGTTTTTTGTTACAATTCTCATTAACATTATTTTATTTTAGTTTTTCCAACAATTCTCCATGTGATTGAAATTAACAAAAATGACAGACATAATAACATGGTGATAGAATCCATTCGAAACCTACATAAGATAGATAAGTGTTATCCTTTGAAACTTCTCTCGTATAAGTATGTTTACTTTATTAGCTAATAGTAGACATGATGTCCTTCCGATCATGGTCTATCTACTTATTCCTCTATTAATTCATGTGCTTAATGTAGGAGGGGAATCTCGTCTGTCCTACGTGGGGAATTCGGCATTTGCAAGAAGGAAGCCGCATTCAAGGTCTAGCTGGATATCTTGTATAATGTAGTCCATCATTTTGAGTATATCTTAAGTACCCTAGTACTTTCTAATTGCCTACCAATGGCCAGTTATAGGATTATTTGTATATCTACATAAGTTATGTCAATCTTGTATGATTCATTAAGTACATTAAACTACCAATCATTCTAGAGTACTCTATTTGAGAAATACTCTCTCTTTTATTCTTAGATAGATATACAATTATGTCTATCGGTATTCTGGAAACACCAGTGCCATCTTTACTAAATTTTCCAAGAATATTGTCAACATAATGTGACTAATTTAAAACAAGCCCATCTGTTGTTCTAGATATCTTTATTCATAAAAGAGTATCGACCAATCCCATATCTTTCAGGTCAAATAGATTTGATCATCCTATCATTACTACCAATAATGAGTATGTCATCAACATATAGATACAAAATAACATATCCATTCTCAATCTTTGATATAAACACATTTATCACATTCGTTGATTTTAAATCCATTTGCTATCATAGCATTGTTGAATTTTTCATGCTATTGTTTTGGTACTTGTTTTAAAACCATATAAGGACTTTATCTTTTTACGGCTTTCTTTCCATGTGCAATAAAATTTTACGTTGTTTCAAGTAAATTTCTTCTTCCAAATCTCCATTCAAAAAGACTATTTTCAAATCCATTTGACGTACTTTAAGATTACGTAAGACAGTAAATTATTCTTATCACAGGATAATAGGTATCAAAGTAGTCTAGACCTTCTCATTGTGTATATCTTTTAATTACAAGCCTCACTTTGTACTTATCAAATGGCCCATCTGTTTCCATCTTCTTCCTAAAAATCCACTTGGATCCTAGAGGTTTACACACAGGGAAAAGATCTACCAACTCTTGAGTGTGATTTTGCAATATGGAATCAATTTCTCTCTTAATGGTCTTTTTGGACAAAGGTCCATCACTAGAGCTTATTGAGTCTTAAAAGTTTGAAGTTCACTTTCTAGCAAATAGGTCAGAAAATCCCAACCAAAATATTTCTTTATACTTGCTCTTTTACTATGTCTAAGTTCATCTTGAGCTTATTCATTTTCTTTGTCTTTGGTCATGACTATTTTCACTAATAATGTCAAATGTTCATTTTGATGAACTTGGTCCTTCTGTGGACTTACAATGACATACAAGTTCAAAGAACGATCAATTTCTTAATTTCATTATTGTGTTCTTGTGTATTTTTGAAATTTTAGACTCATGTACAAGGAACCAATAGACACTACTACTATGTGTATAGCATATGAAAATGCAATAGACTATTTTTGGACCTATTTTTACCTTAGTTATCGGTACAACCACTTCAGCAAGACTTCGCACATTAGTAAGAATTTATAGGTAGGTTTCCTTTCCACAATTTAGATGGGGTCTTGTCTTCGCTTTTTTCGTAGCACCTTATTTAAAAGATAATTTGTTAACAANCGCTTCATCCTTACTTTTTAGCAAGTATACATAGCAATATTTTGTGCTATCGTCGACAAAAGTAATAAAATACTAGTTGCCACCTCTTATTTGTACAATTTTTAAGCACATATATCACTGTGAATTAAATCAAGGGTTCAGCATTTCTTCGGTACATACAACACGTTGTTTAGAGCCAGCTCTTTCCAGAGTTCATCTTCGGGATTACTTTGCCTTGGCCTTGATCTTAGAAGTAGCATAATTTTCAATGAAGAAATTTTCTCCATTTCCAATGTCATCAAGTAAAATGAGCAATCCTTTATCAGAGCATGCATGTTGGGTTGTACCGATGTCAATCCACCATTTTCTTAGGTTAGACCCGACTAGATTCATTTTAGATATCACACTTGACATACTAATATCAAAAGCATCATGGCGTTGTCATCAACCATATTTGCTTCTTTATTTCTGTTTTCTTAAGCAGTTTACGGTCACATCTTGTCACAATTAAAGCACTTTCCTTAGAATTTCTTCTTCTTCATCGAGATTTTCCTTTCGGTCCTAGTTTGGACCTTTGGTTATTTGGCTTTTTCTTTACCTTGAGCTTTGACTATCCTCAACAATGTTGGCATTGGCCTCATGCTGGTATACCCTTCGTTTATTAAATTCTCTATCGTCTTTCTCAATGCGAACTCTAAGAATCAGATCTTCAATACTCATCTCCTTTCACTTGTGTTTAAGGTAATTCTTGAAGTCTTTCCATCTAGGAAACAACTTCCCAATAATAACAGTCACTTGGAAAGATTCACTTCATGACATCCCCTCAGCATGGATATCATATAAGATCACTAGGATCTCTTGAATTTCATTGATAATAGTTTTGAAGCTGACCATCTTGAAAATTAGGAAGTAGCCAACACAAATTTCATGGCTTCAGCATCTTCAATTTTGTACTTCTGCCTGAGAGACTCCTGAAGCTCCTTTGCTGACTTATTTGCACTATAGACAGTGCACGAAGAATCAATGAGCCCATTCATGACAAGTATTCAAAAAGTTTTCAAACATCTATTGTATTGATGACTTGGCGTTGTCTCATAGTCCTTCAACTTTGGAGGATCATCAGTCAAAAACCTTACAAGGCTCAGGGTGGTTAGATATAACAACATCTTTTGTTGCCACCTCTTGAAATTCAGCCCATTGAATTTCTCCAATTTCTCTCCATAAGTAAATGCTGACAACGTTGAAGGTTCACAACAGGATAGACGCACGGGCTATAACAATGGTTTTGTCAGCAACGACGATTTCACTTGTCATTTTTTCTAAAATACCAAATAGAAAATATTAATTTCAGAAACAAGAAATTATGTTATTTTTTCAAGAACTTTAAAAATTATGCTATTTTCAAAATTACATAAATATGATAATTTTTCAATTGAAAAATATGTTTTCGTGAAATCGTATGAAAGTTACGCTATTTTCTCAATCACGAAATATGGTAATTTTTCAAGTGAAAAATATGCTTATTTTTCAAACACGGTGAGAATTAAGTTATTTTTGCAACAACCAAATATCACTTTACAGATAATTTTGGAGAAGTCTATAAAGGTCTAAGCACATCCTCAATAAATCTAGTTTCCTTTAAAAATATTCAGTTCCCAAGTTGGTTGGAAGTCACAAATGGTCTCACTGAAAATCTGGCCTCCTAGACAGAACTTCTCTATATTGTAACTTTTTGTTTCCGAGATTTTATGACTTTCATGGTAGAATATTATTTTACACAATAATATTTCTTTGAAATCCATCACCTCCTTCGTTCTTTGAAAATAATATATTGTAAGATGTTAGGAACAAAAAGAAATTAGAAATGCCGCGGAATTATAAAATAATGGAAAGAAATATAACAATAAATACAGTACCAATAAAAGAAAGAAAATTTGGTTGTTGATGTAGTAATGGTATTTGAAGGAATCGAGGCATGTGTTATACACAATTTCCTTAAAACATAGTCGTCTCCTCAATGTGGTGCAAGAGGACTAATGACGTCTATCTCCTAGGAGACAGTGGTTGAAAGTAGTTGACTAGCACCTTATCATTGCTTTGGCGAACTGATAACATTTATAATTTTATCATCGAGCTTGAAAAATATCTAAACTATTATAAAGAGATAAGATAGAAAATTAGAGAAGAGAGAGAACTCTCAAACTTTTTGGCGTGTGGAATACGGAGAAAAAGACCTTATTATATAACACTAGAATGAGAGGGGGTTTCAATTTTCTATTAATTTTGCATTAACATAAAATATGTTACAATAGGTATTAGGGTTTTGTAACCACCAATTCAACTGAAAAATTAATTAGAGAATTTAAACCTATTGAATTTGTTGTTACAATTCTCATTAATTTTATTTTATTTTACTTTATTTCCAACAAATATTAGGTACCCTTTGAAAAATTATTTTGGATCCTCCTAAGCCTGACTATCAGAGACTCTATGAATATAATATCTTCGTGGATACACTTCCACACCGTCTTTTCAACAATGGGTGTCCTACACGGAAAATAGGCTCAAGTTTGTATTTATTAACGTCGGCTCTAATCACTATGTAGAGCCAAATAATAACGGAAGCAAAAAAAACCACAATCACAAGAACACCCAAAATCCAACAACATCAAGGGATCGATTATAACATAGGTCTTAGAACAAACATTGTACCCTTCTAAACAAGTAAATAGCCACAAAGACCCAAACCCTAAAGAAACCGAACCACAACAGTTACTGCAATGGACCAAGATCAAATAACTGATCAAACACCTCAAAACCCTCAACCGAAGACTCACTAAGAATCAAATCACAAAAATCTAAGAACAAAACCAGCAGTTTTGAACTATACACAAAGAATCTGAAAAGGGAATGAAAGGACAAAGTTACAGAGAACCTAGAAGTTTCGAATAGAAATAGCAGAATGAATAATACCTATAAAATGACGGTCCACACCCCTTAAATAAACAAATCCATCACAGTTGATAGTTAAGGATCAATGGTCTAGAGCAGCACACATGTCAACCTTAATAGGTCGGGTATTAGGCCATTTGTTGTGTTATCGGACAATGGTTAAACATTCCAATAAATGGGCTAAGCCCAGTTCCATCATTGCCCAATGGACCATGACATCACAGTCTATCAAATCTCCTCCTTGATGCTAATGTTATAAAAAACAAAAACATCACAGTTTTTATCAACATTAGCATCAGGAAGAAACAATACCTGCAGAAACATCAATTTTAAATAGTATATGTTGACGTCCAAAATTGAGTGTGCAAAGTTAGAGCCAACTTAAGATACAAAGGATCATTCAAAGGAAATATATGACATAGGTTCCTGTTATTATCTAGCAAATCTTCTTGCTCGTTCTAGTTATGGGGGATCTTTTTGAGTGTTACAATAAGT
>OU503057.1:12210947-12252014 GCA_912172775.2 Fraxinus pennsylvanica
CTCCGACCAACATCCCAGCCCAGTGCTATTTTCCTAATAAATAAATTCATAAATGAGTAGGGATGGCAAAAAAACCCGACAAACCCGATACCCGTTTAAGCGGGTTTTTCCCTCCCCGTTCGGGGCGGGTCCCCGCGGGTATCGGGTTTGTCGGATTTTTTTGCCATCCCTAATCAAATTGCTACTCTCAGTGTCGAGGGTTCATACCTTTCCCCCCGAATATAAGAAAATCTTGATCAAGATAGCGAGCCTAAAGTTATGGAACTTAGATGTGGGTTTTTGAAATTGCTTTTTATTTATTTATTTATTATTTATCGTGAAAGATGGAATCATTACAAATATTATTCCCCCATCCATCCACGTATTTTTTTTGTTTTACACCAATAAATCTTCCTCAACCAGGCTTGGGCAGAATAGTGGAGCAAGTCATACCAAACGAATACCACAACACGATCGCCTTTTAGTTTGTGCCGATATTCAGGAATATCAAAAATTTAGGCATAAAAAAACTTTGGTTCACACTCGAATACAGAGAATTAGGACTTGATCTCTTACTATAAATATCAAGAATTTAATAGATTGAAAAACTCTGGAATCTATAATATTTATTCTAAAACAAACTTTTGTCATTGGATTTACAAATACCAACTCCTCTCTATCAGAAACGAACCTTACTTTGATACCAAATGATATAGGGTGGAAGCTTAAAAACAATAAACGAGCACCATATCGAAGTTCAGTTGATTCCAAAGGAATACTACAACACCATCACCTTCTAATCTCTATTGATTTCTAAAAATACCAAAAATTTAAGCATCAAAAGCACTTTGATTCGCGCACGAATACATAGAGTCTAGTATTGTTGGTTTTAAGTATAAGATATTTAAAATTTAAGAGGTTGGAACACTCCAATGTCTATTTTACATCAATTCAAAAACATCATCCTACCATGATGGCTCACAACCCTTATTTAAATAGCTAATTAGAATCTAGACAATTGCAAAAATCTAGATAATTATTAAAATCTAGACAATTATCAAATTCTAGATAATTATAAAACTAAGACATAATGATAAAAAAATAAAAACCATAATATTCAGAGTTAATTATAGACAAACGGAATAAAACTCGATTTTCATAATTAAGGCTAAAGATATTTTTAAATTAAAATAAAATAGATTTGGAGTTTTCCAAAAAAAGAAAAAAAGAAAGAAAGAAAGAAAGAAAAAAAAAAGAAAAAAAAAAGAAAAAAAAAAAATCCTGACTGCCATCTGCCATTAAGGCTTACAACAATATTTGAAGCGATAACTAAAATTTGGATAATGACTAAACTCTAGGTGACTAACTCTAGATAGTGGTGAAAATTAAAAGATAATTATGAAAACTAAAAGCCTTATTACATAATTAAGAACTAAATTAATTATAAATGACATATAATCTATATTAAACTGAAACCAGCCATATTCAATCTTCATCATTAATGAAGATAGAGTATTCATCAATAATTTTAGTCATTATTTTAATTTTACTCTTTATCTAGATTTTAGTCTTTACTTAATTTTAGTTATTAATTTAAATAATTGTTGTAAGCCTTATTAATTTAAATAATTGTTGTAAGCCTTAATGGCAGTAGATACTTTTTGAATTAAAATAAAATATTAATTGTTGAGGTTTTCTTCAATTTTTTAAATTTTCGATATTTGATATTTTAAATGAACAAGTTTAATTTCTATAGATTTGTGTGTGAAGAGTTTTTTGATACTTAAATTTATGGTATTCTTAAGAATAAATAGAAACTAAAAGGTGAAAGTGTTGCAGTATTCGTTTGGAATCAACAAAGTTTGATAATGTCTTTGTTTTATTATTTATTGAAATAACGAAGTTCGACCTAACTAATACCTAGAGGAGGGTGAATAAGTGTTTGTACAGAGTTTAAATTTACCAATTAATAAATACAACAAGTCACAGTTATTAATTAATTCAGATGAATTCACAAACATAACTATCCTATGTAGAATTACCGCGGTTAATAAAATACTGAAAAAATAAATAACACTTCAAAATTGATGACGGAGAAAACCCCTAACGGGGTAAAAACTCCTGGCCCAACCCAGTAACAATCAACTATAAACGAATCAACTTACAATACTGTCAGACTTGACTAACTCTAGTACTTTCCGACCTCCTGACTGTAATCACCAAAGTCCTCTTGGATTGAGTGCTCCTGCACCAACTCTCGATATTTTGAATTTGTCTATCTCATGTGAATCAATAAGAACTCCTCGTTCTCTAACAACCAGAAACTCTGGTTACATTCCTTGATCTTCAGAACTCTAACGATGTTATGGAAGTACGTGTTTTGGTGTTTAGTTTATGTGAGGTTGATGTTTTTCAATGTAAAGATAAAATCAATATGAAAGTTAAACTCTAGGAATGATATGGAGGAAGTAATCACTTGTTTATCTTAACGTTCAACTCTTATTTTTTCAAATGGTGGCGTGCATATATATATAGTGTAGAGGTTTTGGCTAGTATATGCCAGATAAAAGCCTTGGAAAACACAAATTAAGTTTTCTCAGGACGCGATTGACGGTGTGTCACTCGAGTGAAATCCCAGCGACGGCAGGCGACACAACTTATGTTTTTACCTCTCGAGCATCAACTAGGTGACATGCTAGCGAAATTGCGGAGACTCTTTTCCCTTCGTTCCATACTCGAATTCTAGGACTTCTAACTAACCACTTGACACTTTGACTTTTTAAAAACTCTTTTACAACAATAGTTTTGTCAAAAAATTGCCAACAACTTTAAAACCTAACATTTATCACTGTCGACATCCTATATCAAGCTTCCTCGCTATCCATTAAAACATTATGCTCGTGTTCAGCCGTTATTTAAAAAAAAAAAAAAACGAAAAAGTGTATGATCTAAAACCGCAGTTACTCACAAATATATCATAATTTATCAATTCTTAATTTGCATTGTCGAATATATGGTAGCCGATTTATTTATTTTTGCTGTTTGGTGATCTATTTCTTCTTTTTGGGCTATGGTACTCTTGAATCCAACTGTTTTTATACATCTTTTTAACTAAAATCTTTTTTCCCTGAGAGCCTCTCAAGTTTATTTTCAAGTGGTCAAATTTCAAACGAATTGAATTGACTTCAGGAACTGACCACGTTTGGAAAGTGATTATAATTGAATTACTACCGATCAAATATGCATTTTATTCCCTCATTTTGTAGAATCCATAAGTTAATCTCCCTTATTATCTACACATTTTTTAGAATCCACAACTTATCATCACTTAACTTAATCCCATCCCAAACATGCACTGAATCAAATTTCTAACGTCTAAATGAAAATTGCACTTTATTACTATGTAATCCAGCAACTACTGGAGTCTGGAGAACATGGAAAAATGCATCTTCGGTTAAAAGTTATAAATACGTGAGTCGAAAGACAAACTACTTAGATCTAAAAGGCGTCTCAATCTGTCTTAATAATTATAAGATTTATGTTAGAAACGGGACGAAGTTATATGGCACGATATGAAGTATTGTTCACAATAACAAGATGAATACAAAGACAAGAATTTAATTTAACAGAGAAATTGGAGATTTCATTCAACAACTATAATGGAGAGAAAATACAATAATAGTATTCCTACACAATGATTCTAACTTTCAGTAATACAAAACTTATAAAGAAGAGTCTACTATTTATAATTATGCATGTCAAACCCTAGAAATAACCCTGAAGATGTAAACTAGGTAAATAAATCACGTGAAGGAAAGAAATATGGAAAAATTCGGACTACCCAGCATTCTAGCGTTAGTCGAGTCTCAGTCAAGTGAAACGCTCACTGTTCCAAATCTCGCTCTATCGCTTGAGCGATAAGTGAGCATTATTCTGGCGCCATGGAAACCTATTTTTCCTCTTGAACCCTATTTTGATGTCTTCAAACTTAATACTCCAAATCATGCGTACCCTAATCAAATTTGAGTCACAAAATCCAACAATCTCCACCTTGATACAAATTCTGTTGCAAAGAACAAGACTTAAAAATTTCTCCACTTGAAGAAAACATTCAACTACAACAAATAAACGAATTGTTCAACAAGAACCAAACTTCTTCAATGAACCAAAAACTTCACACCTCTTCCAAGATATCCAACTAGGATAGATGAATTTAAACAATTGCGGTAAGATAGATGAATTTAAATAATACTCTGCAAAATTACCTCGGGTTCAACCAAAAATCATAAATGATTAGAAATTACCAAGCAGGGCCGAAACACATTCTGAAATAGAATCAACGCAAAATATTTTATAGAAGGCCCCTTACTAGATTGAACACCTTCAAATATACTTAAAGCATGTGCAATAAAATCAGCTTCCCCGTGCCTATCTCCACTAGGTCTGTCCCTACTTGTCCCTAGATGAATTGAACTACGTATAATTTTGCAAATATTGTATTCGATCTTGTCAAAGAAAAATGTAAAAAGAAAATCAGTGACTCTGGAACGTGGAATCAGAACTGAGAGGAGATGGAAGAAACTTTTGGCATCAAAGAATATGCGAGGTTTGCATCCTTTTCTACGTATACAACTTTTTCTCCGGTGGGGCCCACTACTCATAAACTTCCTAGGCAGCTCCCCTTTTTCTAAGAAGATAATGTATTTTATTTAATTTTCTTTTAACATTTCCGGCTAAAACAAACTAAACTAGCAACCGGGGTTATTACGCAAAGTTAGATTTAAGATTGAAAATATAAATTATTTGCATCACATCTTATGTTTTGATCAAGTTATCTTATGTTTCCATCAATTTTGATCTAATGTCTATCGTGGACGTACATGTAGTGTTCGATGGCAGTATAACACATATCCACCTTGAGCATTGGATCATTTCTGATGGAAATAAATGTAATAATTAACGTTTAAAACTTTTAGTTGAAGGCTTTTACTCAAACTTTCAATATTTACGAGTTTTACACAAAAACATATTTGCTTGCATCGGTCCGTTTTACGCATTAATTATATGTGTATAATGCATATATATTAATGTCACTTTTAATCAAAATTTGACATTATCGAAGATAGAATTTAGAATAAAAGTTTTAGTAGAGAATTTACCAGCTATTCGAGTCTCTCACACTCCATGGTACATGAATAGTAAATTTTCAAATGCACCATTACTTGCCTTCGGCAAAGACAGAACTATTGATTGAAATAACCTTTTGTTCTTGATAATTTTATGAAATCTTACACACTAATGCGAGTAAAAATTCATTCAAATAATCAAATATTATGCACATGTGCACAACACACTTATTATATCCATAGGTACAAAGAAAAACATTAACAACTACATTACAGATAGTTCGTTAACCGATATGTTTTTTTTTTTTTTATATTTTTAAACCTTTGGGTGGGGGATTAAAATCATTTTTTTAGTAAATTTTAATAGAAGTTGAGAAATGTATGGTTGAAAAGTTGTCGATCTAATGAAATGTGATTAAAATTAATTTTTGACTGAATTAAAATTTTGATTTTAATTTTCATCAAACGGGAGCCAAATAAAATTATTGTGGGTCTCAAAAGGCCCCCTTCCCTCTGGCCTTAGGTGGTGGTGGTCGTGGGTTGGGATTGCGGTAGATAATGAAGATGTATATTTTCCAATTTTTGCTTTTCTGCTTTCCGTTTATTTTCCTAATATCCTTTTCTTCCATTTTTTATTAAGGCTGAGGATAAATTGGTCTTTAAGTAAACTTAACAGCCATTTTGGACTATTTTGTTAGCAAGGACTACAGTGCCAAAAAAATAACCATGAAAATAAATTTGAAGATGATAGAAATGAAAGACATAATATATAAAGTATAAAAAAAAGGTCGGTGTACAGAAAACAACATACAAAATAGATACAGAATACTCACAGCAGGGGGTGAGTTTTTTTTCAATATTTTACTCACCCCATGTGAGTGTGACAATTTTCTGTAAAAACAAAAGGAGGTAACTATTGGGAACAGTCACTCTTAACTTCTTGGGTTATGCTATGGGAACGTGACACCATTTCCCTAACTTTTTCTTGCTTATTTTCTTGATACTATTATATCATACTAGCTTGAACTTCTCTTTCCACGAACCATCACCACTTGACAACTTTCACCGTGTTAATTGTCCTCACCGTGTTGTATAATTTACCCAACCACGCCGAGACAACTTGCTTATATACAAGTCAATCTCTCTTGCATTCACCTTTCTCATCTCTTTCTTTGTCTTATAAAAAAGATAACAATGGGTTATTGGTATATAGATCTATGTCCATTTCTCATTGTTTTGCTCCATTTCTCATTGTTTTGCTTGAGAAGCTGGCCTCTGGTGAGCTTCTGGAATTTCTGCGTCGTCTAGGAATCGATGCCCAGCTGAAAGAATGGTGCACAACCTTGTTGATGATCCAGGCCGTGCTTACCGATGCCGAAAACAAGCAAAGAAGTAACGCAGATGTGCATGAGCGGCTGATGGATCTAGAATCGTTGGTTTATAAACTTGATGCCTTGGTGGATAAGTTCATCACTAAAGCTTCACTTGACAAATCAAGGGAAAATGAAGGCAGCACCAGTAAGGTATGGAAGCTTATCCCCACTTGTCGTACTAATATTTCTGTCGATAATTCCATGCTTGATCGCCGGACTGCTTCCAAGATTAAAAATATTAGTTCCAAGTTGGAAGGTCTATCAAAAAGGATTAGTACGCTCAGTTTGGTGGAGAATGTGAGGGGAAGGCCTTACGGAACAGGAGAAAGATTCCAAATAGCTTCGTTTACAGAAGAATCTGAAGTAGTATCGGAGGCCTATTCCCTTTCCTAGATCGGTTTGGACAGGGACCGATTGGGGGGGGGGGGCGCTGGTCCTAGCCCATTTAATTTTTTTTAGTAGAAAAATAAAATTATGTAATTTTAGTTTTTTTTACATATTAGCCCATCCTGTAATCCGATCTTGAATCCGTCCCTAGGTTTGTAAGTATTTTTATTTTGGAAATTGTTGAAAATAAGATTTAAAGACATAATTTTGTTCTTTACCTAACAATTTAATCAAGTAGTTAGACATAGTATCTACTGATGTAAAATTTTAAGATCAAGACTCGTCGCTATTTTTGAAAATTAAGCGCGTATTTAGCCTGTAGTAAAAATAAATAATTTTTTGTGATTAGAGTCCTATTTACCGGGGATATATTGTTTTATGAATTGACATAGGAAAAAAGCAATAAAGAAATGCCATAAGATATATGAGAAAAAAGATTATGATCGTTCTTCTGTAGCTAACTGTGAAGAGTCTACAGAAATTGCATTATAATTGTTTATTTCGATTCCACCACCATATGATTTCTCAAGAAATTTGGAGAACCCAATTCTACCAACCTAAGACAGCTATAACATAGGTTTAGTGATCTTGCAGTGAGTGATGAGTGAAGGGAGAGAGGGGGCGAGGAGCAAAGGTGCTCACTACTTGAGTGGTGCTAGTTTAAGTTAGGTATACTTAAAGGATAAACCGCATCCTTGGAGGCTCCCACATGTCCTGCCCTACCCTGAACCTTGATGAAGGAGGTAAATCGCAGATTATGCCTCCAAGGATATAGGGTGGAAGGTTGCTTGTACATTTGTACTTACCCAATAGCCAAATCCATATTTCAGGATTCGAATCCTTGACGTGGCAGCTTCAAGCAAAATTGGAATTTTTCCACCTTCCCCTTTTATCACTTGGAGATGTGCCATGTGGGCCTTAAGTCAGGTATATCGTGTGATGTAACATTAATGATAATGTCAATAAAGTGAATTTCATATTAATACATTTAATTGGCATTTTCCTCACACACACACATAACATCACCTCACCATCACATGGAATAATTCGTAATTTGTATGTATAGATAACACAATGAAATTGTCCAAGTGTCCCATTTTTCTTTTAATAAAAATGAGGTTTTTTTTCCCCCAACAAATCAACAATTTGTTATCAAAGTGACGTTGATGATGAACGAATTTTTCAAGTTTCTTGAGATCGTACACAATTTGAGATTATGAATTGAACTCTTTTTTCTACATACTGATTATTTTCAACCACACATTCACACAATAAAATATTTTGCAAATAAATCTAAATTTTTGTCTACTTGTTAACTACACATTCTCCTAAAAATCACTATTCAAAACATTATTTTTTGAAAATAATGACCACCAAACAAGGGCTAATTTTGCTTGACAATGAATAGGTTAGCAAAGTCGCAATGAGCAACTTACAAGCGATAGATAGAATTAAGGAGCACAACAATTTAAATTATACCACATGGCAGACATGCATAGAATAATATCTCGAAAGGCCTATACTTGTGAGATGTAGTTAGTGGTAGTAACATGACACCATCGGAGGATGCCATGATTCTGAAAAATGGAAGATTAAATCAATGTTTTAAAAATTAGTTCGAGCCTCGACCTGAAAACAATAAAGGGTCAAGTGTCAAACGATTGAAATGGAGTTGATCCGGTGACAAAAATATTGAATAAAAATAAATATATCAGAATTTTTTTTAAAAAAAATTGAAATAGTGTGTTATCCATGGGTGTCTATGTTATTAAGTTGTTAAATATTTGGTAATATATTATAATAAATTAAGAAGGCCATTCTCTCCAACAAACTCCATTCTCATTTCTCAATAAAGAGCCAAAAATACTCGCTTTATACACATGAACGGTTTAGATTATTCGTGCTAATTATAAGTGTATAATGTATATATATTAATGTCACTTATAAAAAAAATAAAAATTAAGCCTCCGTTTCAATTAAAATCAGTTTTTTAATCAAAATTTGATAATATCCAAGATAGACTAGAATAAAAGTTCTTGTACATGCAATAGTGCTTGCCTTCTGCAAAGACGGAACTATCCTCAATTGAAATAACCAATTTTTTTTTATTTAACGGAAGGGTTAAATGGTAAACGGAGAAAAAGACACAAATAAAATGATTGCGACTCATGCAGCAATTCTGACTCTACTGCCCAGATATCATCTGCTAAAAGAGAGATGCTACACGTGGGGGACTGTGTCTCTCGGCATCAACAATGCTTGGTGTATAATAATTGAATAATGTTACATGTACATTATGGTACACATAATGGTGTCCATAATGTATATGTGGTGGCGCCCTCCTATTGGAGGAAGTGCCTGTGGGCCAGGTGCTCCCCCCAAAAGGAGGGCGTTACATGTACATTATGGACACTATTATGTGTATCATAATGTACATGTAGCATAACCCATAATAAATAGGAGGTGATTGTACAAATTGATTTTTCCCTCTGGCATTTGGGGAGGGGAATGGCACGTACAGGTTGCCCTGTACAAGTAGAATAATACCTGCTAAAATCAACTTTTTTCAGCCATAAATCTTACCTTGAGAAATAGAAATGGGACAAATAGAAAATTGTGAAGCCATATGAGAAAGATTCAAAGAAGAAAATGAGGATATAAAACGTAAAAATGGAGAGTAGATGATGCTGAAGTGGTGCAGTCTCACTTGAGTTTGAAGAGAAGCGATAATATGCAAAAGGGAAGCTAATATCAGAGACTTCTACAGGGTGTTTGATAAACAAAACGCTGTTGAATTTCAGGGGAAGGGTGCTGAAAAGTGAAAAGGTTGAGGAAGAAAATGATCGACGTGCTTCAAGAATACGTTCTGATGGGCAGCTAGAATCCATAGACTTTTACTGAAAGCTCAAACGGATGAAATAGTTGAAGCAGAAAAATCGTGAAAGCCATGTTCGATTTACTGGTTCCAATTAAATCAGGCGGGGGGGTTTACGATTTTTTTATGCAGTTTTTCAACCTTTGATTTTTGACATGCAACCGACTCGGTTCCGTCGTCGGTTTCCGGCTTTGACTGCTGAATCGATCGGTCCAATCCGATTCTGATAACATAGGATTAATGGATGTATAGGCCATGTGTGTGGTTAAAAAGACAATCAATGAAAAATTGCTGGAGCATGTAAGAGAAGCAGACACAATATTAAAGAAAAGTATGAGATGAAATTTTCGCATTTCCTCAAAGAAAAATTATCTAAAGTTGCAGCGTTTAGAGAACAAGCTATTCTTTTTCACCCGGGGAGAGATGAAGATCATAAACCGATACTTTAGTAAGGTAAATTTTATTAGACATTACAAGTAAAATTTCAGAATTGATGATGAGAAGAATTACAATTCATAGATTACAAGTACTCATCCCGGTGGTGGCAAATATCGTTTGAGGATAGCGATTCTTTATCATGTTTATCTTTTGATAGATTCAAGGTCGCTCGTTTTCTTGTTCTTCATACAATATTTTCAGATTGTTTTAGCTCTTATGTCATTTTGGAGCATCTTCAAAAAAACTCTCTATTTATAGAGTATCTTATGTATAATAAAGAGTTTCTTTAAATTTAGAGATTACATTTTTTATACATTCCAACAATATTCTTTTCGACTCTTCGGGTCCATTTGATTGCAAAGTTGGAAAATTGGTGGAAAGAAAATGTTTTACAGGGAATTGATTTTCCTAGAAAATGTTTTACTGGGAATTGTAATTAATTGTGTTTGATTGGTAAAATTTTCTATGAAAAATATTCTTTATCATGTTTATCTTTTGATGGATTCAAGGTCACTCGTTTTCTTGTTCTTCATACAATATTTTCAGATTGTTTTAGCTCTGATGTCATTTTGGAGCATCTTCAAAAAAACTCTCTATTTATAGAGTATCTTACGTATAATAAAGAGTATCTTTAAATTTAGAGAGTACATTTTTTATACATTCCAACAATATTCTTTTCGACTCTTCATTTTATCTTTTTCAGGAAACATTTAGCCCCCATTTAGTGAGAGTAAAATTAAATTTTTAACATATCTTAATAAAAATTAATAAAATTTATGGTTGAAAAGTTGTGAATCTCATTAAATACACTGTTAAAATTAATTGTTGATTTTATCTTAAAATAAAATCTAGATTTCAATCACTATCAAACATGGACTTGTTGATTTCTATGCATGTTTGCTCAACATATATGTCAACGGTCAATCAATTCAAATAAGATTTGAATAATTTAAGAAATAGTATATTGAAATTTGTAAATAGTATAAATTTGGTTCTCCGAATTTGTCCAAGCTAAATGACATGGGAAAATACAAAAGCATTAAACGTGACCATCCCACGTTTAAAAAAGACATTGGATTCTTAATACAATATCTCAAATTTGTATCTTGGTCTTCGTTTAAATATCCAGCAAAATACAAGATTTAGGAAAACGAAACATGGGAAAGCAATTGACTTCTGGGTAGAAATATGATATATACTAATCCCAGTCTTTTAGGAGCCGCAACAAGGACCGATCTGCCAAAGATTTGAGGACATGATCCATATCATGCTCGAATTTTTTACGCCCAGTGTTTTAGGAGCCGCAACAACGTTCAAGGACTTCCAAGGATTTGAGGACATGATCCATATCAATCTTGAATTTTTTACGCCCGAATTTTTCAGGTTCGAGGCACCTTATCGCTATAGCAGCTACACGCCATATTCCTTGAGCTATAACATCATTCAACATTAATGTAGGGTCTGGTTGGAGGTACACTCTCAGATCATCAGCTAGACTCCCGTCATTTAAACCATCCATCACATTTAATATATGGTATTCAATTTCTGGTTTACACATCCGAATACCATCTAGTTTCTTTTGCAACCAATACTCGAGAGCGGAACCTGTGAGTTCACTGGCACCCAGTTCGCCTGTCACCAGCTCAAGCAAGATCAACCCAAAGCAATAAATATCACCAGCAAATCTTTCTTTAGGTGTATCTGGCAAGTTACAACACAAACAAAAGAAACAAATAATGAGTTTAACTTGAATTCTTGATTGAGTGGTTTTCATATGCTTGGGCTATGTTTGAAACACGATAGTAGATAGAGATAAACAATAAATTTGACAAAATGTTAAATTATTTCTCTTTTGTACTAGCGTCTAATATAATTAGGAGTACAATTTGCTTTTTAAGCTTCCCAGAAGCTAAGGAATTAAACAAACTAGCGAATAAAACTTTATATTGGCTTATACAGGCTGAGAAATGCTTGTCAAATTAAACAATTACCAGATAAAAGTATTTCCTTATCTTCGAGACCAAATTTTTATTAGTATTCTTAAGCAGTACTTATTACTTTATTGAAGTAATCTCTGACCTCAGCAGAAGTAAACCTGATGACATGTATCCATCAGTTAATAAATATTTAAAACAAGCAGTATTATCCCATTCATATTCGACACCAAAGCTAATGAAAATGAGTAGAATCATGAACCTTTTGAGTGGCTAAACAAATTTTGGTAAGGCGTCGAATGATCACAATTGTCATTGGACAAATGCATTATAGCCTCCATTTCGGAAGAATTTATAAATAGATAGAAACGAGCGGTGGATAAGTGGATTCGTTGGAATGTGTGATTGAAAATGATGATTGCCTATTTCTCAATGATTTATAAATTTTGTCAAACGGAGGCATAATAGGCAAGAAAATTCAACAATTGACCTGAAACATCGCTTACTGCTAACAAAACTGTCTAATATGTAGAAGTAATGATGAATGTGGAACTATAATATAGAAACAAAAGAAAAGGTGCATACCTAAAGTGTCTTCTGCAGTGTTCCTGCATAGGAGGAGGAAAATTTTGTCATAATCCACTTATTATTGAAGGATGACAATCAGCAATTTACCACAGTATTTACTATTGTTATTTTATACAAATATTCTTTGCATTATAGAAATTCTATGTTTTATCTGGACCGTAGTGTAAAAGCTAGATTAGATTCGACTATGGCTCCTTGATACTCTCTTTTATCCATCATCTTGTAAGCAGCTCAGTTCTTCTTATAATATATTCATTACAAAAGCTCCTTCCCCAAAAGTTCCCTGTTGGTATTTTAACTCTGATCACATTGTGAATGGACAAGTTATAACTGTGTTATAATTTCTTTGTTAGTAGACTAAAACAAGGTCAGAGTTCCAAGGTTATAAACTACCTAATGTCTGATTATCTATGATAAATGCAATGTCAACTCATAGTAAACTCACTGGTAATTGTGAAAGATAAATAGCCCTTATAATGGGAGATCTACTCTTGGCAGTTGCATTTACCTGATAATCCCACACAGAGTACCAATGTTCTTTACATGATCATAGCCCTGAGTTAGTCTCTTTATCTGCTCTTCCCAATTGCCATCAAGAAATACGCTGCTTGTTTGTACATCTCTATAAGAATTAAGAAATTCAAATAGTTAAAAACCATTTGAGTAAGGATTTTCAATGGAATCAATTGCATAGATAGATGTAAAAAATTTAAATTCCACATCAGAGCACTTCGAGTTAAATGTTTCATTAGTCACTGAACTTATACCTCTGTCGCACTCGCTAAACTTTAAAATACATAATTATCAACCTTTAAAAAATACACTTTCAAACTTGACAAATTTGTGGAATTCTTTAAAAAATCAGGTTGTATTAATTAATTAGTTAATTAAATAGGCTAAAGTCACGCTAACATATAATTTATGATCACAATTACGTACTAATCACAAATCACATAATGTCACAATCACGAAGACAAAAATGTGGGTCACAATTGTCAATTTAGCTCCAAATAACACAATTTTATAGGTTACAACATATTTATCAATCACAAATTATCAAATTAATTGGTCACGGCCTATCTATCAGTCACAAATTATCATATTAATGATTGCAACTTATTTATCGACTACAAATTATCATATTAGCGCGCGGCGTTGAGAGGTAGATGCAAGGAAAGTGGCAAGTCGATTTGGGACGGGACGAATGGTCTGTGGATGGTGTTAATACGTGTTGGAGGTGGTACCTTCCGACTAGAGGCGGAAGGTAGCAGAGCAGTTGCTGTAGGGTTTGGAGGAGAAAATGACTATGGAAAAGATGGAGAG
Organism: Fraxinus pennsylvanica; assembly: GCA_912172775.2. NCBI lineage: Eukaryota > Viridiplantae > Streptophyta > Magnoliopsida > Lamiales > Oleaceae > Fraxinus > Fraxinus pennsylvanica. Next base: position 12,224,971 of record OU503057.1, read on the forward strand.
GAACTTCAGCAACTGGCTTTTGTGGCTTTGGAGGTTTTTTGGCTTTATGGGTAAAGTATTGCGCCTGGGTGGGATGTGGGACACGTGAGATGGGGATGGTATGGGTGCACCTTATTTTTTAAAGATAAAACTTTGCACCTGGTCATGAAATAGAAAGATAAAATGTAGGTTTAAGTGTAATTTCCTCTAATCCAAATCCTAGAAAAGTTATGGACCATATATCAAGCTACAAAATTATAAACAAAGGAACAATACATATATCAGGCGTTTACGATACACCATTTCAAGTTTAAAAAACAAGTTTCAAACATTCAAAAGTAGGTGATAATATATATATATATATATATGGCCCAGAAATTCAAAGTAGATTGTAAAGATAGAAAAATAACTGAATTCAAACAATCATTCAAATGTTGAAGAAAATCTTTGAAACGAAAAGAACTTTTGTTGATATTGAAATGAAAAATTACAAGGAATTTTGAACTTATAAAGAGAAGTTTATCTCTCATCTAAACTCTGCCTACATTGAACGAAAACCATTGAATTTATACATTAAAAAAGTAAAATTGAAGTAATCTTGAATAGTACATTGGGGCCCCTGATAAAAGAAAAAGTCGACTACTTTCAAAAAGTAGGAACATCCTCCATTATCTTCACCGAAAGTTTGATTGGACAAAAGTAACTTTAATAAAGAAGATGCTTTCTTTATTATTTGTCAAAGTCTTTTATCGACAAAGATCCACTTTTGAGCTGGCAAATCTTGAATTATAAACTCGGTAATCTCTTAATTCATCAAGATAACGTCATTCATGTAGTCATTTGGTTTTTGAATTTCTTCATAAAGAGACTCTTCAAAGTCAATTCCAAAACAGTCATCTTCATTTTGATTGAAATCGAAATCCGCTTCTGAACTGTTTACAGAAGAATCTTGAACTGAAGATTTTGAAGCAATTTCTACAAGTGAAGCGAGTTTTTCTGCAAGAATTTCCATGTCTTCAGGATTTGAACATTTGGCAAGAAGAGCTAATGACCTATTTTTCTCAGTAAGGAAATCAGCTTGAGCTTCTTGATGTTTCTTTGAATTTTTGGGAAGTCCTTCATTAGTCTTAAGCTCTATGTTGCTCGGACTCGGGTACGGGTACGTATCTATGTATCGGATCTTTTATTTTCTAAAATGTAGGATACATGGACATGGCTAAAAAGAGTCCAAATTTCGGGCACGGGTACGTGGGTACGTCTTTCAAACTTCAATTTTTTTACTAATCCAGGATGTCATTTTGAATTGACCAAAATTAATTATTTACAATGAATAAAATGAGTATTTAATAAGGGGTTAAGACAAATGTTTGGGGTTTAGTTTTCAATAATGAAAATTACTAAATATTATATAAAATAGAAAATGAAGAACTCGATTGTAATTTGAAATCAGTGGAGCACTAAGTAGCTCTATATGGAACCCATTTTCATATTATACAAACAAAATCATAAACCATCGATATAGAGAGAAATAAGAAAAAAAGAAGAAAATGGAAAGAAGGAAAAAAGAAGAAGAAAAAGAAGGAAAAACCTAGTATCGCCATCTTCTCCACCCCCTTGATGACCACGCTAGGTTTATAGAGAGCAAAAGTGGGAAAGAAGAAAAGGAAAAGAAAAAAAAAGAAGCAAAAACGAGGAAGTGTCCGGTTGAAACTTGGAGGATCCGACACATATCTCATACCGATACCCATGTCGTGTCGTATCAGACACGGGTACTCCAACTATTTCGAAGAGTTCGAGCATCAGAGCTTAAGCTGTATCCAGGAACTTACAGCCTTGGGACAACAATTCGTTTCATGAAACTTGGACCACCATTTTATTTTGAAGTTTCTAACGATCCTTTTTGGACAATAAGGATTTTCGGTATTTTGAAACACAAAAAAGTCCCAAAAGAGAATTCATGAGACTTTGAAATTGTATGCAAATTGAAAAAGAGTATTTTCAATTTTAGACAGTAAGGATTGTCGGTATTTTGAAATACCAATAAGTCCCAGCAGATGATCCATGAGACTTTGAATTTGAATGCAAATTGAAAAAGAGTATTTTCTTGAGGCTGTAAAAACGTTTTTGCCTCATTTTTGAAGTGGTTGAATCCTTGTAGAAAAAGACTAGGTAAAATGTTCTCTTCAAGTCCAAAATATTCAAACCAATTTTGAAACCATTTTGGAAATATATTTTGACATGCTTGGTGGAAAAGAATAAACCAGGAATGATCAACTGGTCTAATGAAGAAAACATTGAACCAAGCTTCTTGGTAGTCAAGATAATTGAAATGAGAAGAAAAGTCTTCACCTTTTAAGAGGTTCATTTTCTTTTCTTTCCAAGGGTGTTGACTCCAGTCATCAAATGTCAACACTTTTCAAATTGAGATTTTTGAAAAGTCGATATGTTGAGGATGTCGTTTGTTTGTAGTGTGAGTAATAACAGCAGATCCAGTTTTGATCAAGATCTTTTCATAAAACTCACGGGGTTTTTGAAGGTTATTTGGAAGGAAAAAAAAAGATGGGGGAAAAAGATCAAAAAGACATTCAGTAAGATCTGAATATTTTTCAATCCAAGGTGTTTCAATATTAAAAAGAGTAAGGAACTTTTTTTTGACAAAATATTGAAATGACTTTAGATTGATTTCTGGGAGTTTTCCAGAACCAACTTGAACAGCCTTTTTGTAATTTAAAGGTTTTTCTGGAGCTTTTCCAAGAATGAAAAATTTATTTAATGCAAGAGAGAGGGTATCTGAAGATGAGTATTTTGAATCAAGAGTATTTTTGTTGGAATTTTGAATATATTCTGTAATTGATGGGGAAGGAAGAGCAATTTTGTTTTGTTTTTGCTCGTTTTTTGAAGAATTTCCAGTAGAGGAAGCCATGTCCTCAAGAACTTTGTTGTACCAATCTATGTTGGCACCTTTTCCCTTTTTCTCTCATTTGGGGTGTTCTTACTTTCACTTGGAATTGCTCTCTTTTTTGTAAGAAACTCTCTGGTGAGAAAGTCTGCAAGAACGTTATTCTTTCCTTGTATATAAAGAATTTTGAAATCAAAACAAAATAAAATAGCTTGCCATCTTGCAAAGGTAGACAAAAGTGCTATCTATGAAATAGGAAAGTTTGATTTTACTCAAAATTATGTTATCAAGACTTTTGAACAAACTTTTGCAATCAAAAATCAAAATACAGAGATTACTTTACTTTCAAAAGAATCTATTCAAGAACATAGAAAGAAATTTCAATTTTTGCATTTTGGTCTTGTTCAAATTGCTATTAAACCACTTTTTAGACTTGGTTTAAATATTCCAGTTCTTTTAACTCTTCGAGATAAAAGACACAATCAATTTGAAAATTCCTTACTGTTCTAGAATCAAATCTAGAAGGAGGTCCCATATTTTCAAATTGCTATCCAAATTTTACAGTTAGTCTTTTTGATGAAGATATTCTCAAAACTCTTAATCTTCAAATTCAAACTAAAATTCTTGATTTTAGCGATAAATTAAGAGCTTTTATTGTTATCTTTAGAATTTATTACAAACTTTTGAATACGAATCTCAATATTCGAGCGCTTCACTCATCTCCTCGTGATGAATCACTTCTTATGGAAGTAAATTCTCTTCATTCAAATACCATGGTTCCAAAGAGAATTCCTTGGAATCTTCAATCTAGAAGCATGGAATGGGATATTCTTAATGCTAATAGAATTGCTCTTTCTCAAACTAATGATACTCCAAATCAAATCCTTTCTTTTCCTGACGGAAGTGTTAGGATGAGTTTTAGTTCACTATCATCTTTTAACTTTTTCAAGATAACTAAATCTGTTTCTTCCAGATCTACTTCTAGACCTAGACATAGATCTAAATCTGAAATTCCTTTTCAAACAAGAAGATTTTCAACCTCTAATGACAAACTTAGAGATGTTGATTTTGGTCCTACAATTCCAAAACCTCAATATTCAGATGACAAAGAAAAATCTAAAGAATATGCTGAACCAGATTCTCCAACTCCATCTGATATGCTTCCCCCTCCTACTGAAAGATTGTCAAAACAATTGAGTGTTATTTCTTCAAGTTTTGATAAAAAGAAAGAATTTCAAAATGATCAAACTCCTGCTGTTAAAGCAATTAGGGTCCGTTTGATAGTAAGGGTGGAAAATAGGTGGAAAGAAAATGTTTTACAGGGGAAATATTTTCCTAGAAATTGTTTTCCAGGGAATTGTTAATTAAGTGTGTTTAATTGGTATAATTTTCCACGCGGAAAATTTTTAAATTTTGTGTTCGTTTGGCTTTATTTTACATGAAAATTATCCATTAAAGTGATAATTTTTTCTACAATTTGTTATAAAATTTGTTTCCATTGCTAAAAAGTTAAAAAAAAAACGAAAAAAAAAAGTGTTTCCTAAAAAATCATTTTTTATCAAAATTTAGTGTTCGTTTGGCTTTCGTTTACATCAAAATTATCCATGAAAGTGAAATTTTTTTTTACACTTGGTAATGAAATTTGCTTCATTGCCAAAAAAAAAGGGACAGAACTGGGAATTAATTTTCCCACATAAAAGCTAAGAAAGTCTTTTCCTCCCACGCATGGCAAATGGCGCGTAGATGGAAATAAAAAGTCAGATTTTCAATGCCAACTTTTTGTCATCAAACACCACTAAATATGGAATCTTGGAAAATATTTTCTTTTTCCCACCATTTTCCATGCTATCAAACATGGCCTTAGAAAAACTCTTCAAAAAATGTTTTCTGAAGAAGAACTTGAATCTTATTGGGAAGAATTCTTTAAATTTCCCGAAGATCTAAGTTTCTTTGAATGGGTTAACTTCAAAGTTTTTGGAAAAAGGATTTCAAAATCTATCCAAACAAATCGATCAAAAAAGATTTGGAAATTTTCTTCATCAAATGAAACTTTTCAACCAGAATATCCTCCTCTTCAAGAAATTGTTTTTCCTCATGGAGTCACAGAAGTTGTGGTATCCCCCTTCAAACAAATTTATGAAGAAAGAGTTGAGAATTCTGCTGCAAAAACCATTGATATCAAAAATCTTCAAGCTCAGAACAATTATACTAATATTGTTCTTCATTCTATGTGTTCTCAATTATCTAGAATTGAATCAAATTCTGAAACTGAGAATAGTATTCCTAGCGATTCTATGACTGCTTATCGCGATGTCAAAAAATCCAAAATTGAAGAAAAGAAACCACTTCTTTTCAAACTCATTGAGTCAAATCTTTCTCCTAAATTAGGAAAAAGTTTGTTTTCTTCTGATTCTCAAGTTTTGGAAGAACTTACAAAACAATTTTCAAAACTCAATGCTTCCAAAAACGTTAATGCAATTGATAATTTCGAAAATCTCGAAAATCAATTTATTAACGAAGATCCGCTTCAAATCAAATTAGAAAAAATTTCAAAACTTCCAACATATTACCCTCGACCTTCTCACCCTGATTTACTCTTAGAAGAAAGTTCTTTTAGGAGAAAAGTCACTAAAACTTATTCTGGTGATGAAGTTGTTGAATGGAATATTGATGGAATGACTGAATTTCAAATTATTCAAACCATGGAAAAATTGTCTGTCAGTATGTCCGCCTATGCAAGCAAAAATCTTGACGGATATGCTGCTTGTACTAATCTTGTTGTTGGCTTTACCGGTCAATTAAGAGGTTGGTGGAGTAATTATCTTCTAGAAGATAACAGACAAGAAATACTCCAAGCAACAAAAATTGATAATAACAATGTTGTTAGCGACAGTTTCGCTACTCTTCTTTTCTCTATTATCAAACATTTTGTTGGAACTTCTGCTCTACTTCATTATAGGTCATCAGAAATTCTGATGAATATCACATGTCCTCAACTTCATGACTTTAGATGGTACAAAAAAACATCATGACTTTAGATGGTATAAAGTTATTTTTCTATCTAGAGGTATGATCCGTGATGACTGTAATAATGAATTTTGGAAAGAGAGATTTATTTCTGGTCTTCCAAAACTTTTTGCAGAAAAAGTTCGAACTTCTATCAAAATTCAAAATAATGATTCTATTCCTTATCATAGTCTCACTTTTGGCGAGATTACAAGTTTTATCAATAAAGAAGGACTTGCTCTTTGCAATGATCTCAAGCTCAAAGCTAAACTTAAATCTGATAGATTGGGAACAAAAGAGAACTTAGGTCTTTTTGTGAGCAATATGGTTTTGAAAAAATCATTCCTCCTACAAAGAACAAACAAAAACATTTTCCTTCCTTTTTGAGAATAAGAAAAAATAAATTTTTCCAAAAGCCTTCTTCTCAAACTTTTCAAAAAAACTCGAATTCAAACGAAATTTCAAAAAGGATTTCCTTCTAGATCAAAAAATGTGACAAAAGTTACTTGTTACAAATGTCATCCAACTGGTCATTATTTAAACAAATGTCCTATAAAGGGAAAGATTAATAATCTTCAAATTGATGAAGAAGTTAAGCTTGAACTTCTCAATTTACTTTAGTTCTGATGAAAATTCCGATTCCGAATTAGAACATGTTTATCAAAATCAAGAAGATTCTAATAATGAATCTGATTCTTCATTCTCTTCTCATTCTTGCCAAAGTAAAAAGATTTGTAGATGTAAAACCATAAATGTTCTTACTCATGAAGAAGAACTTATTCAAGAAGAACTTAAAGTTACTTTTGTCCAATCAAAATTCAAAAATTGTACTGTCAATTGGAAATAGTTGTTAATAAAAGTTTTAAATTAACAACTAGAGTTCTCACTGATTCAGGTGCTGATCAAAATTGTATCCGTGAAGGATTAATCCCTACAAAATATTTTGAAAAAACCACGGAACGCCTCTATGGAGCGAGTGGAAAGAAATTAAATATTCAATATATACTTTCTAATGATCATGTTTGCAATTCAAACATATGCTTCAAAAAAATTTTCTTTTTGGTTAAAGATTTAGATCAAGAAGTTTTAGTAATCCCTTTATTGTTCAAATTTATCCTTTTCAAGCTTCTGAAAAAGGACTTTCTACCAATATTTTTGGTCAATAACTATTCTTCAAATTTTCAAATCCTCCTTTCAAAGATGTTAATGCTCTTAAGCAAGCATCTATTTCTCAAATTATTCATAATATTAATTTCAAGAAACAGCATGTTCAATTTTTAAAAGAAGAAATTAGATTTCAAAGAATTTTTGATCAACTTCAAAATTCTTCAAATAAAGAAAAAAATTTCAATTCCTTAAAAAATTCGAAAAAGTTTGTTCTACTATTCCTAATGCATTTTGGAGTAGAAAGAAACATATCGTTTCTCTTCCATACAATTCCGAATTCAATAAATCAATGATTCCTACTAAGTCAAGACCTATTCAGATGAATAAGGAACTTCTTGATTACTGTACCAAAGAGATCAAAGATTTACTTGAAAATGGATTAATTCGTCCTAGTAAATCTCCTTGGAGTTGTTCTGCATTCTATGTGCTTAATCAAGCAGAAATAGAACGTGGTGCTCCAAGACTTGTAATTAATTACAAGCCCCTCAATTGTGCTCTTCAATGGATTAGATATCATCTTCCTCAAAAGAAAGATCTTCTTAATAGACTTTTCAAAGCAGTTATATTTTCTAAATTTGATATAAAATCTGGCTTTTGGCAGATACAAATCAAAGAAGAAGATAGATATAAAACTGCATTCAATGTTCCATTCGGACAATATGAATGGAATGTTATGCCTTTTGATCTCAAAAATGCCCCTTCAGAATTTCAAAAAATTATGAACGATATCTTCAGTTCTTATCAAAATTTTGTTATTGTTTATATCGATGATGTTCTTCTTTATTCTGAAAGTATAGAACAACATTTCAAGCATTTAAATATTTTTTCAATATTGTTAAAAATGATGGATTAGCAGTTTCTGCTAAGAAAATTGTTCGTTGTCAATCTAAAATCAGATTTCTTGGTCATACTATTTTTCAAAATACAATTATTCCAATTCAAGGAAGTCTTGATTTTAATGACAAATTTCCTGATCAAATTATTGATNCAAGCATTTAAATATTTTTTCAATATTGTTAAAAATGATGGATTAGCAGTTTCTGCTAAGAAAATTGTTCTCTGTCAAACAAAAATTAGATTTCTTGGACATACAATTTTTCAAGGAACAATTACACCTATTTAAATAAGTCTTGATTTTACTGATAAATTTCCTGATCAAATTCTCGACAAAACTAGTCCACAGAGATTTCTTGGATGCGTCAATTATGTGTCAAATTTTGTCAAAAGTAGTAGGCTACTTTGTGCCCCTCTTTTCAAAAGACTTCAAAAAATCCAAAACCATGGGACTGTGAGTGTACTGTAGCGGTTCAAAATATCAAAAAAGCAATCAAAGATCTAGTCTTATTGTTGAGACTGACGCGTCAGACCTTGGGTTTGGTGGAGTCTTAAAGCAGATTCCAAAATGGTCAAATCAAGAACAGTTAGTCCGTTACTATTCCGGTGTTTGGACTGGTCCTCAACATAATTATTCTACAGTCAAAAAAAATCCTTTCAATTGTTCTTTGTGTTTCAAAATTTCAAGACGATTTAATCAATAAAACAATTATTTTAAAAACAGATTCTAAGGCATCTAAAGATGTCTGCAGAAAGATGTGAAAAATCTTGTGTCAAAACATGTTTTTGCAAGATGACAAACTATTTTATCTTGTTTTGATTTCAAAATTCTTTATATACAAGTAAAGAATAATGCTCTTGCAGACTTCCTCACCAGAGAGTTTCTTACAAGAAAGAGAGAAATTTCGAGTGAAAGTGAGAACACCCCAAATGAGAGAAAAATGGAAAAGGTGCCAACATAGATTGGTACAACAAAGTTCTTGAGGTCTTTCCAAAAACAAGAGCAAAAACAAGAACAAAATTGCTCGTCCTTCCCCATCAATTACAGAATACATTCAAAATTCCAACAAAAATACTCTTGATTCAAAATACTCATCTTCAGATACCCTTTCTCTTGCATCAAATAAATGTTCCATTCTTGGAAAAGCTCCAAAAAAACCTTCAAATTACAAAAAGGCTGTTCAAGTTGGTTCTGGAAAACTCCCAGAAATCAATTCAAAGTCATTTCAATATTTTGTCAAAAACAAGTTCATTACTCTTTTCAATATTGAAACGCATTGGATTGAAAAATATTCAGATCTTACTGAATGTCTTTTTTATCTTTTCCCCCCATCTTTCTTTTTCTTCCAAATAACCTTCAAAAACCCGGTGAGTTTTATGAAAGGATCTTGATCAAAACTGGATCTACTCTTATTACTCACACTACAAACAAACAAAATTCTCAACATATCGACTTTTCAAAAATCTCAATTTGCAAAGTGTTGACAATTGATGACTAGGGTCAACACCCTTGTAAAGAAAAGAAAATGAACCTCTCAAAAGGTGAAGACTTTTCTTGTCATTTCAATTATCTTGACTATCAAGAAGCTTGGTTCAATGTTTTCTTCCTTAGACCAGTTGATCATTCTTGGTTTATTCTTTTCCACCAAGCATGTCAAAATATATTTCCAAAATGGTTTCAAAATTGGTTTAAATATTTTGGAATTGAAGAGAACATTTTACCGAGTCTCTCTCTTCAAGGATTCAACCACTTCAAAAATGAGGCAAAAGCGTTTTTACAGCCTCAAGAAAATACTATTCTTTAATTTGCATACAATTTCAAAGTCTCATGGATTCTCTGTTGGGACTTTTTTGTGTTTCAAAATACCGAAAATCCTTATTGTCCAAAAAAGATTGTCAGAAGATTCAAAATTAAATGATGGTCCAAATTTCATGAAACGAATTGTTGTCCAAAGGCTGTAAGTTCCTGGATACAGCTTAAGACTAATGAAGGACTTCCCAAAAATTTAAAGAAACATCAAGAAGCTCAAGCTGATTTCCTTACTGAGAAAAATAGGTTATTAGCTCTTCTTGCCAAATGTTCAAATTCTGAAGACATGGAAATTATTGCAGAAAAACTCGCTTCACTTGCAGAAATCGCTTCGAAATCTTCAGTTCAAGATTCTTCTGAAAACCGTTTAGAAGCGAATTTCAATTTCAATCAAAATGAAGATGACTGTTTTGGAATTGATTTTGAAGAGTCTTTTCACGAAGAAATTCAAAAAACCAAATAACCACATGAACGAAGTTATCTTAATGAATTAAGAGATTACCGAGTTCATAATTCTAGATTTTTACTTTTCAAGATTTGCCAGCTCAAAAGTGGATCTTTGCCGACAAAAGACTGACAAATAATAAAGAAAGCATCTTCTTTATTAAAGTTACTTTTGTCCAATCAAACGTTCGATGAAGATAATGGAGGATGTTCCTACTTTTTGAAAGTAGTCGACTTTTTCTTTTATCAAGGGCCCCAATGTACTATTTAAGATTCCTTCAATTTTTCTTTTTTAATGTATAAATTCAATGGTTTTCGTTCAATGTAGGCAGAGTTTATACAAGAGATGAACTCCTCTTTACAAGTTCAAAATTCCTTGTAATTTTTCATTTCAATATCAATAAAAGTTCTTTTCGTTTCAAAGATTTTCTTCAACATTTGAATTATTGTTTGAATTCAGTTATATTTCTATCTTTACAAACTACTTTGAGTTTCTGAGCCATTTTGGTGTGTATGTGTGTGTGTGTGTGTGTGTGTGTGTGTACCCATCCTAAAATCAAGCATTTAGTTACGATATTTTTCCATTCCAAACATGACTCCAATTTAACAAATTGCGACGATTGAACAAAAGAGAAAAGTTATAGAGAACTCTTCGGAACAAATAATCTTGATTCCCACTGTTGAAATCTAATTTTGAAAATCACTGAATTATTGAGGTCACAAATTGGAAATTATTGGCATTGTAGTGAATTTTTTGTAAGGCAACAATCACAAATTGAGGTGGTAATAGAAGTAGCAAATTGAGCTTGGTGATTATCCTGAAGTAGGTTTGAACTGTTTCGAAATCACAATTGGTAGCGAATAACATCGTATTGTTGTTAGATAGGTTTTAAATTGATGAAACTGTGTTGAAGCTCCAATCGTGAGTTGCTATAACAGAAATTGAAAAGATCCATTGACCTATAAACTGTGATATTAAAAAGATCCATTGGCCTGTTGTAAGTTACTGTGACGAAAATTGGAAAGATCATTTGTCACCTATGATATTGATCTAATAATAGCATGTGACCAATTCTGTGATATGGGACAAGTTGATATGGATATGTAACCTATGTAAAATGACATGTGACCTGTGATATTAATTCAATGGCATTTGACTAGTTCTTTTGCATTTGTGACCTCTGATATTGATCCAATAGCCTGTGATCGGTGCTCTAAGATCAGTTAGCTGTGCAATATGACCCATGACCTATAATATATGAATTGACCTGTGAACTTGAATACGTGATATGTTATCAGTGCACAAAAACGTGTGACATCTGATACGTGACCAATTAATTTTAATGTGTGACCTATTGATATTGATTTGTGACTTATATAATATGATCAGTGAAGTGTGACCTGTGAACTTAACCTATGACTTGTGAACATAAATCAATTATCTGTGACTCGTGGACATTAATCTATGACCTATTACACAATGACCTGTAACTTGTGAACAAAGTGCGAGTCTTGAATCTTGATTACAAATTTAATCGTAATCTTACATTTTTTTAAGATCGCGTTTTTTTATTAATCACATATTATTTATTGATCGCAAATTAACTCAATTTATTTGTCACAATCACCACCCAAAATTGCACTCCTACTCCAACGCTGGCAACAACCAAACATCGTTCCACGTGACTACCATTGCCAACACCTCCACCACCACCAGCATCACTGCCATCTTCACTACCACATGTACAACTACCGTCATCACCACCCACCAACAACTACCCACAGAAAACCACCCACAAAAAGAAAACCACCAACCTATATGTCGCTGCGTTGTGAGCGCCGCCGTTGTCATTGTGAGCTCCTGACATACACGTCCTTGACACACGTTGCTGTGAGCGCTGCAATTGAGCGATCGCTATTGCAGCGACGCTCCTGTACGCATCGGTGCTCATGACAAGGAGAGAATGAGAGGTAGAGAGAAAGTATAATAGAGAGAGAATGGCGAGACAATCAGAAAATGAATTAGGGTTTGGAGGAAAATGGGGTGGGGTGGGTGTGGGTTGGGTAGGTAGGTAGGTAGGTAGGTAGGTCAATTTAGTTTTATAATATTATTATTTAATATTAAAATTTTGAATTATTATCTAATTTTTGTATTAAAAAAATTTAAATCTTATTTTTTAAATAGAAAGTTAAAAAGAACGTGGGTGAGTATAATTTCCACTATAAACAATATTTAGCCCATGATAAAATATTTGGGTTTACAAATTATGGAAATTACACCGTCACAAGTTTTTAAAGATCGCAATTCAAAAAACAAGTTTATGATTTAATTATCTAAAATCAGGTAATAATTCCACATTTAATATTAATAATAATATTAACCATTATCACTTTCTCTCTCTAATTTAAATTTCCCTAGAACATACCAGAACCCTTCATTTCTCTTGGTAACAATGAAAATCCCAAACATACTGGTTCACAGGTCACGGGTCATTGTGCATAGATCACAGATCAATATCTACGAGTTAAAAATCACTGATTTATGTTCACAGGTTAGGTCATATTGTATAGGTTACAGTTCAATGTCAATGAGTCACATATCAAAATTGACTGTTTACAAAACACGTCTTGTGCGCTGATAATAGGTCACAAACTCAAGTTCACAAGTCAGTTCATATGTTACAGGTCATGGGTACCACTTCAGAGGTCATTGTGCACAGATAACAGATCAAATAGAACTGGTCACGGATCATTGATTTATGTTCACAAGTTATAGTTCACAGGCAACATGTTATATTGTATAGATCATAGATCAATGTCGACGAACCACATACTAAAATTAACTAATCACAAATCATATATCTTTGGGCATTGACAAAAAGTCATAGTTCATATGCTACAGGTCACATGTCATATTGCATAGGTAACAGATTAATGTCCACATGTTACAAATCCTTGGTCACGGGCCATTCGATCAATATCACGGGTAACAATTTACAGGCCACATATCACATGTACGTATGTAATACCCAGAGCAAGAAGATTAAAATATTTGATATGTACTACTCAATACCAACAAGGTACACCATCTTTTCCGGAAGTCCATCATTAGAAACTCTACAATTAAGCGTGCTTGGCTGGAACAATTCTATGATGGATGGCCCCCTGGGAAGTTTTCTTGGGGAGCGTGTGAGTGAGGACAAAGTATGCTGAAAAGACCCATGTTGGTACAGTGAGGACAGTACGTCGTCGATCTAACGGCCGGGACAGCCCTTTAAGTGGGACCCGGGTCGTTACACATCTTCACCATCAAGTATGCTGAGTACTTGCTACATGATGATAAGGATTCGATGCCGATCAAATTCGATGCAGGGAGAGCCAGGCGGGACATTGCCACAAGACTTTATAAACATCGGAGCATATACAAGAGGAGATGAGATTNGACGGTACGTCGTCGATCTAACGGCTGGGACAGTCCCGTTAAGTGGGACCCGGGTCATTACACGTAGGTCACAGGTCATAAATTTAAGAGAATTGGTTACATGTTATTGATTTATTCGACCTCAGTGACCGTTGCCTTAAAACATTTTGATTCACAGTGCCAACAATTTCCAATTTGTGACTTCAATCGTCCAACGAGTTTCAAATAACTAAACTTCGGTGGTGAGAATCAAAATTATTTATTCCAGATCGACTTTCTAATACACAAAGCTAACAACTTCCAATTTGTGACCTCAACGTCCGGCAAATTTCAATTAACTAGATTCCTGTGGTGAGAATCAAAGTTATTTGCTTCGGTGGGTTCTATGTAGATTCTCGTTTTGTTCGATCTTCTGATAGCTTCCAATTTGTGACTTCAATAATCTGATAATTTTCAAATAATCAGATTCTAACGGTAGTAATGGAGAATACTTGCTCCGAAAAGGTCTTTGTGGCATTTATATTTTGCTTGGTCTTCACGATTTTTTGTTTTGAAGAGTCGTGTTTGGAATGATAACTAAAAGCGTTATTTTAGGGGATGTTTGGTGCATATTATTGAGAGAAGAATGTATTATAAATAGTAATGTGATGGAAAATATGTGATTAAAAAATAAGAAAAAAATTTGGATGTGATGGAAAATATTATTTTATTGAAGAATGTATGATTGAAAATGAGTTTTGAAAGAATGGGGATCAAACATGGGCTTAGGGTGTAAATTTATCAGAATTTATTTTATATATAATATTCATTAATTACCACATAAGTTTTGGACTTTTAAACATTTTCTCTTAAAATTGATTTGGGGTATAGTTAAGGCATGACTTATGTATTCTTCCCTTACAAATTTTTCTCACACATTTTCAAGGTCCACCTTGTAAACAAGTTAGTGAATTAAATCAAAAACATGAACCTTCTTGCCCTTCGATGCAATCTATGATACAGTCTTACAGTCTGATCCTCAAAAACCATCCAAAAATATCACAAGTAAGATTCTGAGATTAATTGCATATTTGTTAGAATGACAGGTAAAAAAGACTGCTTTTTACCAAATTAATCATGAAATGCAACTACAATTGAGAAATAAGTGTCCCAAGTTATAAACTGAATATGAGGTTGCAACAGCTAGGACAACTCTTGAGCGACGCCAAAAGGCTAATCTCACGACTATCAGCAATCACCGTGTCAATGGCCTAAATTTGTTCAACAATATTGATATGATAGTTGGAGGCAGATAATCTGAAAAAGCAACCCAGCAGGAGCACTATCTTTTACCCAAAATCAATTTCCTTCAACCCGAATTGCAATATTGTTAGAGCTCCTACTCATGAAGCAAAAATAAGAAATAAAATAACTTGTTTTCCATTTGTAGTTAAACAATGTAATGGAACCTCAGGAATTTCGGGTGATTAGGCAAATAGGATTCAAGTTTGTATATGAATATATCTTCCTACTTCGACAACAAACCAAACCAAACCAAACCAAACCAAGCATTGTTTTTTTAACAAAACTCCCATTTAAACAGAATAAAAATGAATGGAGGTAACTGGATGTTAATTACCCGTGAACAAGTGGTGGATCATGATAATGTAGATTTTTCAAACCCTTTGCAACTCGAATTGCAATTTCCATTCTCTTTTTCCAATCCAGCTTCGATAAACTGCAATCAACATCAACGTCAAAATAGGCTTTCTTAAGCAAAGAACTAGATTAATCCCTTTAATAGGACATATACCTGTACACTATGAATTTCACAGTCTCTTTTTCCCAGCAATGTCCCAAAAGAGGACACGGATTGGAAATAGATAATTTGCTGATACCCTCCAACTCGGACATGTAAGCTTCCCCAGTGACTAAGCGCAAATCAATTCTTTTGATGACAGCATGGATTGAACCATGCCCTGACTTTTTCACTTCCCGAAAGTTCAAAATCCCTCTAAATAAATCGCCAGAATCATTGTGCTTGATTAGGTTTTCTTTGCTGAAATTACCAGTGGCCTTAATAATTTGCTGCTCCGTAAATGAAATTCCCATATCCTGAAAGTTCAGAGCCGATTCATTCAAACGGAAGCTCAAATCAAAATCCGAGGAGCTGGATAGCGAGTCTTCTCGAGCGACCCGCCGGAGCTCCTCTCTCTTCAATGTGGCTCCGACTAGTCTCCCCCAATTGTCGTACGCTCTTGTCATCTCCTTCCGAGGCTATTAGCTTCCTCCGAGAAACTCTACTATAATATAGTACTCTGAAATAAATATCGTATTCAAGACGTCGGCTTGAACCAGTCAACGTGGAAATTACCATAGAGGCTTCTTGCTTAGCCGATTAAATTGACAGCCTTTTTTATTCAGTTGCATGTACAATCATGCAACATCTACTTCTTTGTTTTACAATATTTTTTTACCAAATATGCTATGGGACAGGGTGATTGACATATTCAAAAATAAGTGTGCCACATATATTATCGGCGCACGATTGAACAGTTTGAAAAAAAAAAAACACTCAATCAACACTTATCACATCACCATGTTTTCTCGCATTCTGTTTTTAACCCTGGAGAAGGATAATAATTCTTTTTTTACATTATGTCACGTGTTGACAAATGGACAGATTTTAAAAAAAAAAATTCCGTCCAACACTTTTTAAATTTTCAGACAATGCATACCAAAATTTAACCCATAGAATGTACACTTAGCATAATTGTTTTATATATACTCATAAATTTCATATCTTTTTTATAAAAATAAGAGTGATACTATTCAGCAACATTGGTTTCAAACACTAATCTAAGTAGTAACTACACGACATTGAATTACAAATTCACCTAAAAATAATATCATAGAATTCATTTAATTCAACCTACCGATGTGGCCAACTAGACTCGTGTTCTAACATTATAGGTATCAAGTATCAGTTTAAGTAGCAACTGCATAAAATTGAATGATATATTCACTTAAATAAAATGTCAAATAATTTATTTAAATGAATTTATCAAGTGTGATCGACTAAACTAAACTGATATTAGGTAGCATTATTCTAAAAGAGTAATAATATTTATCATTATCGGTGTTAAACACCAATCTAAATGATAACTGCATGACATTAAATAATAAATTTACTTAAATATAATATCACATAATTTATTTAATTGAATTTATAAAAAATGATCAACTAAATTGGTGTTAGATAACATTATTTAAAAAATAAACCATTTAGAAAGTTTTAATTTCAGTAAAAAGAACATTTAAGTATTTGTCCCTCCATCATAGGCATGCTTGTAGATGATCTCAGAACTTTTTAAAT
This sequence comes from Fraxinus pennsylvanica, assembly GCA_912172775.2. Taxonomy (NCBI): domain Eukaryota; kingdom Viridiplantae; phylum Streptophyta; class Magnoliopsida; order Lamiales; family Oleaceae; genus Fraxinus; species Fraxinus pennsylvanica. Next base: position 12,241,886 of record OU503057.1, read on the forward strand.
GTTCCACAAGTGACATGAGATTTAATTCTTTAATTGATAGAGGTGTGGTCGTAACTACAATTTATTTATTAAAAAAATTCGTACAATTTATGGCCAACCAATATGTACACAGGGGCGGAGCCAACCCTTTAAATTAGGGGGGTCCTGGAGTTGAAGGGGCGGGGGCTCACGGGCTGCCCCCGAAAATTTTTTTTTGAAACATTATCCGTTAAAATGAGGAAAGTTGGTACTTTGTGATGGAGAAATGAAATAAATGAACATAAATTAATGTACGAAGACTTCACAAAAAAATCAAGAAACANGGGGGGGTCCTGCCCCCCCCCCCCCAGGACCCCCCTCCCCTCCGCCCCTGTTAATGTACATGATTAAACAAGTAAAATAGGGAATGGCCAGACATTGAATAAATACGATCTAAGTATAAAATATCATAAAACAAAAAATACGAATATGGTCAAGCCTTCCTTTGAGGTAAGTCAAGTTGGTAAATTATTTCCATAGTTTAGAGAGAACTGCAATTAGTATCCCTTGCTTTCGGGGTGGACCGTTTAACTGAAAATAATTTAGTTGGTAAATTATATGAGTGGATAATATATTTTTTCTCAAGTGACAATTTGGTAACTTACTTTAATTTTGGTCAACTACATAACCATATTTTAATTTGATTTTAATTGGTTAACTCCGTCCATTTCATTCACTTCGACGGATGAAAATTTATGACCCGACAGACGATGATGACCATCGTTTATTTCATGAAGATTCGCTTGTTCCACATAAGTAACTAAAGGCCAAGTGTATGACCATCATTCATGATTGTTGTGTTATCAATTTTGGATTATACTATTTGTACACCAGGGATCGACCCCCTCACAAAAGAGTGGGCCCACGATTTTTTTATTGGTCGTGGGCCCCATCTCTTGTGAGGGGTCGGTACACGGTGTCAAAAACGGTGTACAAATAACATTTTCCATCAATTTCCGTTAGATGTCTCATTAGAGGGAGTGTCATTTCAAGAGCATATCTTTATTCTGTATACTTTCTATGAGATTATGTATACTAGTGGTACCAGTTTTGAATCATGTCAACATTATTAATTTTCTTTAAATTAAAATGAATCGACATGTTGTTATTGAGTACAATGAAGTCACGCGTTTAAAGAAGAAATTAGGGTAATTCATAATTGGCGCAAAATGTCCCTACCTTTGCATGGTTTTGTGCAAAAAGTCCCTACCTTTCGTTTTTTAGCGCAAAACGTCCATATCTTTCCCATTATTTGCACTTTTTAAAAAGTTTGGGCTATAGTTACCATTCATTCTTTATTTTTCTTTTCTTTTGTGTTTGTTTTATTTTAATAGAAGGGTAAAATTGCCAAAAAGAGACGAAAATGACGTTTTGCACCAAAAATGTGAAAGGTATGGACGTTCTGCGCTAAAAAACGAAAGGTATGGATGTTTTGCTTAAAATCATGCAAAGGTAGGGACGTTTTGCGCCAATTACCCAAGAAATTATTATTGGTTTTATTTAAGGAAATCTGATCGAAAAACATGCGTGTGACATAGGTGAAATACAACTTACACTTGGTTGAGACGAGCAAAGATTAGATATGATTTGATTGGTGAAGTTGCATCATGGGGGAACAATACCGACTGCATCTTTTTCGGTATACATTTGATTAGTCAGTTGTCTTCACTTATTATGTCCTTTAATCACATTTAAATAACTGTATGAATTAAATACTATAGTTAATTGAAAATCGCAATTGAATTTAAAAGGTAAAAAAAAAAAATTCTCAACGGGAATGTTTGAGCAATAGAGCATTGTTGACTTAACCAAGCAAGGAAATTACGAAATTCAGGCTAGTTCTTAGCCCCTGCTTGACTGTCATTATTTGAAGGGAATAGAGTTTTAAATAGAGATTTTTAGGAGAATAGGTTATTAAAAAGTAGGGAGATATTTTGGATTTGTGTAAAATATTTTTGATCATACTACATGTACCAAATTTTTTTACCGAATCTTTTATCTATTATTCACAATGGGGGTGGAGACCATATTGTCGAAATTTTAAAATACACGTGGGCCCCGCGCATTATGTGAGAGAGGATTATCCATTATGTACAAATGGATTAACCCAAATATTTTATTGTATAAATGTATGGTTGAAAATGAGTATGTATAAAAAAGACTTTAAGAATAATGGTTACCAAACAGGAGTTATTATTATGCATTTTCTTGAGTATTGAAAATAATGAAACTTAAATTGTGTAAACTTCATAATATTCAATTACATACAATGAATCCACTATTTTCTTGAACATCAAGAGATGACGATCACTTGAAAAAACTTAAGAATTTTAACAATCTTTTTATTTTTATATTTTTAGCGAGATCTCAAATATGATGTGAACTCTTGAATCTTGAATGCTTCTCCGTAAACTTTTGCATTTAAATTTGCATTATGCATTATAATTTGATTTATTTCATTTTCTTCTATTCAAGAATAACAATGAAATGACTATCGATAATTTTATTTATTTCCTTTAGTATTTAGATACTTGCTATGTCCTAAAAGATTGTGAATCGAAAAGAAGGCAACGAATAACTTCATAGGGGATTGATTATGGGCCTGTTTGGTACAGATTCTCATTTTCTACAGTAAATCAATTCTCATTTTCAACCACACATTCTTCAATAAAATAATATTTTCCATCACATCAATACTTTTTTCTTCTTTTTCAACCACAGATTTCCCATCATATCACTATTCAAAAATCAATTCTTCCCCCAAAAATCCCTACCAAACACACTCTATATTTTAAAATCGGCTCCAAAAAAGAAAAAAATAAGCAAGGAATAGTTTCATCATTGGTCCCAAACATTTATTTTCCAGTTCACTTTTTTTTTTTTTTTTTATTTTAAAAAAGNTATGGTTAGGTTTAGAAATAGAAGGAGTATAAAGGTTTTGCACGCTCGAATAAGACTCAGTAACTTTTTTATCAAACTTTAGGGCAGCGCAGTAACCAAGATACCAGGGAATATAGTATCGCCCAGAGGTGGAAGGTTTACTAAAGCCCCTACGTCTCTCAGAATAATAGATATCGGGCCAAGAGGAAAAACAAAAGTATTATACTCTGAGGACCAAAAACTCAGTGCGATTGGAAAAAGCACTGATCATAGATTGGGGGATGGAGGGTAATCTCCAACAAGTCAGAAATCCGTGCACGATCAAAAAGTGATTTCGTGGGACCATGTTTCAGCAGACATGCATGTCAAAAACGAAAAGAAGAATCAGCTTTAGGCCAAGTACGAATACCTCGCTCCTGGATAGGCTTCAACGGTAACGAATTCTGAAAAGGGAGATTTTCCACGCAAGGAAACACTTGACCCACCGCCGCTTTCTCTATGGATGCAGCATCATTGAACATTGAACCAAGATAAAACTCATTCAGGTCTGGATTAGTCGGTGCAAGATAAGAAGGGTTTACATACGGCCTGGCGAGGAGGTTTTGGAAATCCTCGAAACTAAAGGGATTCTCCGAACGGGTTTGAGAGGTCGTCATTGAATGCAGAATATGAGTTTATTTGGATTTGCTTGAGAAATGATGAGGAGAAGCAAAACGGCGAACAGTAAAATAGTGGGAAAAAGACGCAAAGTATGAAGACGTGGTTTAGTGGTGCAATGAAGTGGCGCGATTCTTGGGTTTATGAGAGTTGAAACGTCACGCCGTTCCAGACAAAAGGAAGTAATGATTGGAATTCTTGAAAATTTCAAATATTGTTAGAGAAACACGAAAGTGAATATGGCAAAATTTAATAATCGGCATTAAATCTGCCATATTGGGGGGTAATTGTTGACACACAAAAAGTGCAGTCCAATTAAAAGGCCCAAAGAGCGAAGCCCAATTGAAGCCCCAGTGCCCAAAGAGTAGAGCCCAATTGAAGGTCCAGTGCGAAAGCCTGAATAAAAGTGTGGACCAATGACATAGAAGCCCACAAGCAAAGTAACGCTATCACCCAAACCTGCAGAACGCCCAGAGCCTGAACGAATAGGAGACCCTGCAGTCGCCCAGAGATATGAATCCGTCATCGCCCAAGCGATTAAGTTCATCATCCAAGGCAGCGGTTTCGAGCGGTTTAAATACATTAATGTTGTATCCACGATCTAAGAACCTCAAGAATATGGAGTCGTGTGATGACAAGTTATAAATGGCAGTTTTTGACACATTGGCCATGATGAAGAAAATGGGTGGTTTCAAGCAGTTGAAAGCCGTCCAAGAAGTATAAAAGAAAAGAGAAGACAATGAGTTAAGTCCGACAAAATTCACTCTCAAACAGAGAATATGTAATTTCCTTTTCTTAGATTTAGCTTTAATTACTTCAATTCCCTTGTACTTGTGTGCATGCGACCCTTGAAGGCATCTTGTTCACGTCCAAGCTGTAATCTTCATATTCAATAAACACCCATTTTTTAGACTTTGTTTCAAGAGGTTTGTCCCTTACACAATCGTCTGATCCCCTTTTTAATTGTTAGCGAGCGAAACCGCGCGAAACAATTAGATATGATTTGATTGGTGAAGTTACATCATGGGGGAACAATACCGACTGCATCTTTTTGGGTATACATTTGATTAGTCAGTTGTCTTCACTTATTATGTCCTTTAATCACATTTAAATAATTGTATGAATTAAATACTAAAGTTAGTTGAAAATCGTAATTGAATTTAAAAAGTTTACAAAAAAATCTCGATGGGAATGTTTGAGCAATAGAGCATTGTTGACCTAACCAAACAAGGAAATTACGAAATTCAGGCCGATTCAAGCTAGTTCTTAGCCCTTGCTTGACAAACATTATCTGAGGAAAATAAAGTTTTAAATAGTTGTTTTCAGGAGAATATGTTATTAAAAAGTAGGGAGACGTTTTGGATTTATGTGTAAAATATTTTATTATGTATTCTTATGGTTGAAATGAGTATGTATAAAAAAGAGTTTAAGAATAATGGTTGCCAAACAAGAGTTTATTATTATGCAATTTCTTGAGTACTGAAAATAATGAAACAAAATTGTGTAAACTTCATAATATTCAATTACATACAATGAATTCCCTATTTTCTTGAACATCAAGAGATGACGATCATTTAAAAAAAAAACTCAAGAATTTTAACAATCTTTTTATTTTTATATTTGTAGTGGGATCTCAAATGTGATGTGAACTCTTGAATCTTGAACGCTTCTCCGTATACTTTTGCATTTAAATTTGTATAATGCTTTATAACTTGATTTATTTCATTTTCTTGTATTCAAGAATAACAATGAAATGACTATCGATAATTTTATTTATTTCCTTTTGTATTTAGATACTTGCTCTGTCCTAGAAGATTGTGAATCGTAAAGAAGGCAATGATAACTTCGTAGGGGATTATATTTTAAAATCGGCTCCAAAAAGGAAAAAAATAAGAAAGGAATAATTTCATCGTTGGTCCCAAACATTTAAAATAAAGCAAGTTGAACTTCAAAATTGTATTATGCACAACCAGTCCTAAATGATGGAAGTTGTTGAAATTCATTAAATGATCACGTGATCCTCATGAAAATATGTTTCACTTAAAAGTTTCTAGTTGAAACTAGCCTTATTGGAAAGCAAAAGCTCATTTTATAATGTTTCACTTAAAAGTTTCTAGTTGAATCTAGCCTTATTGGAAAGCTAAAGCTCATTTTATATAATTGAACATGCAACAATCATGTGATTCTTTGATATTTTTCATTGTTTGGCAATTGATCGTGAAATTATAATTAAAGGTTGGGAACTAATTTGTTCCATTTTTAAAGTTTGAGGCAAAGTTGCTACTAAAACAGCACACTAATGCCTAATGGTACAATTTTTCCCATAAGAAATTAATTCATTATTTGGTGTAGATTAATATCAGATTTTTAATAAATTTTAATAAAAGTTAATGAAATATGTAGTTGTGTACGGTTATTGATCCAATGAAATGTGTAAATAAAATTAATTATTAACTTTAACTTAAGATTAAAATTTCTATACCAAACATGGACTAAATAATTGTCAAGTGAAGTTTGAAGTTTAAACTTTTATAAAAATGTAAACATATAATTATTTTCATTTTTTCTACTTGCTGCAAATACATTTATAAAACACCAAAGTACTTGAAAGTTTTATAGAGTTTTAATTTCTCGCTGGAGGTTTTGACTCGAAGTTATAATCATACTAACTTGATATATTACGATCGATACTTTACTGCTATCCTAACATCTTTCTTTTCACACTTTTGTTCAATTTTCAATGGATGGCATGCTAATACTTAGAGCTTGTTTGGGAGAGATTTTTGGAGGAAGAATTGATTTTAAATAGTGATATGATGGGAAATGTGTGGTTGAAAAAGAAGAAAAAATTATTGATGTGATGGAAAATATTATTTTATTGAAGAATGTGTGGTTGAAAATGAGAATTGATTTACTGTAGAAACATCTAATCCCTCTCAAACAGGACCTTAATAACTATGTAACGGATGGAGGGTGCCCAAACCCCCCCCACCCCCCCCCCCCCCACCCCCCCAATTGATTTTTTTTTTTTTTTCTTAGTTAGAAAAAAATTATGTTAAAAAAAAAAATCATGTGTAATTTTTATTTTTTTTACGTATTAACCCCTCCCCTCCCCTTTTTTTCTTACGTATTAGCCCACCCTGTAATCCGATCATGGATCCATCCATGTATGTAACTTCTATCTTATTCATGAAAATGATTTTTGGAAGACAAAGATGCTCGAGATACTATTAATGATTATCGTCCGAGTCTTATCCTATTTTAATTTCTTTCTAGAAAAGAAGAAAAATAGATAAACTTAAATTATGTATAGGTTTCTAACCTGTTATTCATATTAGAATAATGTTATATGACACAACTAGTGCTAAACAATCGAAGTGACAAGTTGAAATTGAGTGAAATTAAATATTTGAATATTTTAAATTCAAAAAATCAAATTAAATTTATTTTATATATTAACTAGGAATCGCCGGGCCCGAGAATTTAAATCAGACCCGAACTGGGTTTTTGAATTATTAGCTCGTGAATCGACCCATTCGGGTTATTACCGGGTTCACATGCAACTTATAAAGGGCCGATCCTCCCAGTTTGACACAACTATTTTCTAAAGAAAATAATTGCTTTTTCCTTGATAAGGTGGTATAATATTGTCCCTTCGAAATTCTTGAAGACTTCCAAATAAATCAATTCTTAACTGTGTAATATCAGTATTTTTAATATCTTTTTGTTCTTTAACATTGTTAATAAATAGAATAATACAGTGTAGTATCACGTGTTAAACATAGTTTATGTGGCACATAAATGTGTCAGTGATTTTTTTATAAAAGCTCTTTGCGGCCATTATTTTGAGAAAACGGAGTTTTGAATAATAATCTTTTAAAAAATATGTAGTTAAAAAGTAGAGAAATTTTTTGAATGTGCAAAATATTTTATTATGTAAATGCGTAATAAAAAGTGAGTATGAGAATTAAAGAGTTTTAAAATGATGATCGTAAAACAAGGTGTGTTAAAAAGTTGATAAAAATATGGATTCTATAAATTATATGGTTGAAAATTAGTTTGAAGAAATACTAATTTCAAAAATGAGGTCTAAATAAGGGTTAAATGACATGTTCAATTAAATTTGAAGGACGTAAAACCCATTTAACACTTTCTGTTTGAGCCTTATTATCTAAATATTCAATTTTTTTCTCATTTTATTTTCAATCACGCGATCTCTCAATAAAATGTTTTCACGTAAATTCACAATTTTTTCATACTTTCTAACCACATTTTCCAAATATTCACTATTAAAAAACTTATTTTCAACAAAAATGGAGCTCAAACATAGACTAATGGTTTTATATAGCATATGAGCATTATTGTATTTAAACTTCGTTTGGGCGCCATTTCTTCTAAAAATGCGGTGGAAAATGGAAAACAAACAGGCACGAGGCCAAGCACTCACCAGAATCCTTATTTGTTGGATCCATCGAGACTGACAAGACTTGAATCCGCAGCTTCCGCCATGACAGGGCGGTGCTGCGACCAATTGAACTACAATCCAAGGGGAATAAGGGTTCAAGCCCACAAACCGACATCTAATTCAGCTTTACATGAGTTTACTATGCCTAATCATCAAATAAACAAGCAAAAGGAATAATTCTTTTTATCTAGACCCATAGTGATCACGAATGCATACGATAATTAAGTGACATTAATTGATATGTTATCCTAAATTTAGAGATGGTCAAATCGAGAAATGCCACTTAATTGTCATACTCATGATCGGATAAATAGCATTATTCAGGTGCAAAACCAGCAAAAACAGATCAATCTCAAATTCAATTCTAAGAAATAAATCAATTTAAATCAAGAAAAAAAAATGTAGCCATGCCTGTTCTTTTCTTCCAAACTCCAGAAGAAGTAGAGTCAATATCATAATTTACATTTCACAATAGAACCAATTAAAAAGATCAATTACACAATAAAAAATTGAAGCTTGCTTCAAACCAAAAACAAGCTTTCAAAAAATCACCACCAGAACCCCCACCAGCTAAATCCTAGGAATGTGCAACTTCTAATAACAAAAATGGCTAGCAACGGCAGAGCTCCAAAATGGACAATGTACATGGAACCAACAAGCAAGAAAATCCAAATTTAGAGCCAGCTTTGTTATTGACAAAGAATTGAGAAAAATCACCTTTCGTTTACCCCTCAAGAGCTCTCTCTACGTCCCGTCATCCATAGGGTCGGGGAAAATCTCCTTGGAATACCGTCTAGTTGATGACGAATGACCATTCCCATCACCGTTATGACCACTTCCCTGGGAACCTGTAGTTCCCGACTGTTTAAAACTACTTGTTCCTTCCACTTTGTTAGAAGGGGCAGCTGGCACAGCCGCCACATCGGAAGAGCTGTGCCGCCAGCTGCCAAATAAAGCGGCATTCCACGATCCTCGGGAAGATGTTGTTCTAAGCCGTGCAGAACCTGAGTTTTCTTCCCGCACCACCTTCAAAGGATTTTCCAAAGCTTTAAGAATATATCTCATTAGAGGCCGCCTCGTAGGCTTGGGATTAAGGCAAGACCTAGCAACAATTGCCATTGCCCACACTTCCTCAAGAAGATCCTCATCTATAATTAATGACGGGTCGACAATGTTTGTGACGAGTTCCTTGTCGTATATACTGATGTATGGAAGGGATGCTTCCAACCACTCCTTTGTGGTGGCATCAGTTGAGGAACTAATACCGAGCTTGCCTGTAACAAGCTCAAGTAATACCTTTCCGAAGCAATAGACATCATAAGCACATGTTGCATTAGGCACACCTGGGCATTTTAAAATATAGGGGAAAAAAATTAGAAATCAATATAGAAGCTGCAATTAGTGATCCAAGTCAAATTTAAACAACTTTCCACTTTAAGCTCTATGATCTTTTGCCAATCGAGAAAATCATAATAAATAAACAACACTATGAAGCATACTTTATTTCATTCTTATAATTCCCCGAAGAACCTTTGATGTAAAATGGCCAGAATTGTGCGTGCTTATACTTATTTTTCCATTCCAGAATTAAGTCATTTCGTCCTAATATAATATATTGTCATTTGACCTAGAATAATATATGTTTGAAACATTATGATTTATAATAACTATATAATACAGTGACATTTAAGTTGAATCTTTTAGAAAGAACAGTTCATTTGGTTTGAACAATTCAATCCAAAGTTTGACAAACATTAGCAACTCCATATAGAAGGTGCATGACTAGAACTATTCTATGTGATCGCTCTTAACATGAAAGACTTTGATTTCAAGTCTAAGCCAAAATGATATATTGGAACATTAACGAAGGGCTAGATCAAAGTGGTCCAACACTCCTGCACAATAAACTTTACACTTAGTGCCTTCATTTGTCACAAACTGCAACCAGTCAAAGCATTCTTTTTCGTAATATTAAGTGAATTTCCGGAAGAGTACTGGTGAATGATGCTCAAAGCTTACAGATATAGCATGTTTGAATAAGCTGAAAAAAAAGGTTTGGATAACTTACTTTTTTCTTACTTATGAGTTAAAAAAAGATACTTAGGCCCT
>OU503057.1:12252387-12266758 GCA_912172775.2 Fraxinus pennsylvanica
TGCAAAACATTTTCTAGACAAATCTTTTTCCCTATAAAATATTTTCTTTCGACTCATTTTCCACCTTGCAATTAAACGCACCCTTATTTTGAAAGTAACTCTTACCTCATGTCAAAATAATTTCAACTTTGAAACTTATTTATTTTTAAGAACTATTTTTAAGCTTAGCAAAACATGCTCTATGATTGATGAGTATAAATCTTTAACAACTTCACGAGTAAGAAGCTAGTTAGTAATCGCAGATGAGCTGGAACATAAAAAAATAAAGGAAAGGGAGGGTTACAAAGTATAGTCATTTAAAGGATATTTATAAGTCGGAGATTCTTAAGCTCATTAATTACCAACAATCAGGAATCAATGGATTGCCAATTCAAATAAGCACTTGAGTCAATGACTAGTTGCTTAACTTGGCTAGGACAGGAATCCTTCATCTATAAAGCATATAGCAAAAGTTCTCTCCAGATATAATTCTATTCTATTTGCACAAGATAATTATGGCAGAACCATTAATATAATTCAGTCAAACCCTAATCACTTCTAATGGTTTAAGTAGAAGGGTTAACACCCACAACCACATTAATTCTTATTTGAAATCGAAGTTCCCAGATATAATAAAAGGTTTTCTTCAAGTTTCCGAATTCTTTTCAAACATAAAAATAAAAAATAAAAAAAAATTGAGGAGATCTTTTCTGAGTTTTCAAAACATTTCTTAAGAGTTTCTGAAGTGTTCATTTTCTTAAACATGCCCGAACTGGAAACATTATCGTTTAGAAATTCCACGCAATCTAGGTTTTAGCAATGGCGTGCTAAGGAAAAGTATTCAATGGCCTTTTTATCCCACACATTTATAATTTAACAAACTGCCCACAGAGGTTAGTTCACAATCAACTGCGTGATAAGAACCAACACTAAAAGAAGCATCTAGATGGCATCATTTAAGTAGGAGAATATGCAGAAAAGAATGATGGAAACAGAACTACAATTAAAGAGACTGCACACACCTGAAGTACCTTTGTCTGATGTCCTGCATACAACAAAAAAAATATGTCACAACCTCAGCCAAGCAATTGGAATAAACTGTACAACAATTTCACATGAATTAGAAAGCCAAAAGACAGTATTACATCTCAATAAATCTAATTTAGCTGACACTAATGAGAGGTATAGCGACTTAACGCAGATGAGATTTATAGTGTCACTGTCGTCATTCTTTTAGTACTACGAATGCCTTAACAAATGTATCCCAGAATAAATAGAGTGCAAGTTGCAATGGCATATTTATGTCCCTTGTCATAGACTTGGGTACTCATCGTAATCTTTTTCAAGCTAGCACTTGAAAAGTTATAGCAAGCACATCCAAAAATAAAGATCAGAATTTGTGATTTAAATGATAATACTCACTGTGGCAGTCGCAACAACTTTGTGATTCTATTTTGATGATTGTCTCCTTCTTGAGGGCAAACCTCACTCAAGCTTCCTAACCGTACTTCATATTTATCGTCAAGGAGTATGCTGCTTGCTTGGACATCCCTTTGAGAACAAAAATAAATTAATGTCGACATTACGAGTACCACTTTGCTGATAAAAAGCCAAGAGAGAAAATCCGGTAAAAGACTTCAGTAATGTCATCCAAAACACCAAGAACGATTTTATAACAGAGGGAGGTTGGATATCATTTAGCCTAATTGTACCATTCACTTATCCACTCAACCATGAAACTATTTTATCACAGGGCTATATTGGGCATTCAGTTTTCGTGTTAGATTAATCTAAGATTATTCTTATATAAAATGATATTCACAGGAGCCATTTTAACACAGATACAGAGACTGAGAGATGAAAATTGAAAAATATATTGTGAACCTCTTGATTTTTAGTGAAGACCAGCAAGGCAAGTGGATATAGCCTTTACATTGAGGGTGAATCACTTTTAATGTATTATCCTTTGCATTTTTCCGACTTCCGCTTGCTTATTACTGCTCATGAAATTAGGGATTAAGGTTCAATTCATAACAAGAAATAATGTCCAAGTGTTTGGTAATCTAAACATACTCCATCACCAGTCACGTAGAAATGGATTTTTACTAATTAAGCTACTGCATCTTCACAGACCTCATGTCCATGGAGCAGTAGAGGCCTTCAAGTTCATATACTAGATCATGGTAGTCCCTGCATTTCCTATGGCTATTATGATGAGCGACTGTTGGGTATACAATAGATATAGAAGTTCCTCTCAATGTCTTGTACAGCTGCAAACAGCTCACATTGTAAAATGGAATTGACAACATCAGTTTCAGGCAATAATTACAGAATGATGTAATTGAGTCCTATCCATTACTGTCAAGTCACAAAGCAGCCAAGAGGAATTAATGAACATCATCACCAATTTATCTAACATTCCGGAACTCCATACATATTCACTAGTATTCTACCTAGAAAACATTCCAAAAGGTCATTTTTACTGACTCCCCTCCCACTTACAATGGAGTGCTTCTATAGCCCAACGGCCCTGTACAGTGGGGGGGCTCGTAGAAATGGATGGGGAAATCTTTGCTTATATCTAAACATGACATCTATTAACCAATTTGTTTAAAAGAGTCACCATCATCAAAACCACAGAACAGATAAGGTCAACAAATATGGATTTAATGGTGCACAAAGCATATACCTATGGAACTCTTTGAAGGGTAGTATTATAAATATTATTAGGAGACAATTAATATTATTACCATACAAATAGCTAATAAGTAACTGACAAGCTTAATGGAACTAATATTAGACATCAAAATGATGAGAGCAGTAAATAATAGTTAACAAAAACATAAGAAAGTTGATGATTTCACAATCTCATAAGTTCTTCAAAATGTTTGCTTCAGCTCTATTCGAAATTAATACTTAGTTCGTTGTTATCTAGCTTCAGCTCGCAAATCTTGCTCAATTTTCTTCCTACTGCCAGACACTTCAAACTGATTGAAAAATCAATATCAAGTAAGAACTTGAGCAGGCATCTATCATCACACTCTTGCTAAAAGGTTGAAAAACTAAAATTTTCAAACTTTAGCAACTTGTACAACCCCAAGTCACAGAAAAAAAATTATACACCAGTGACATTCAGGCATTTGATTTAATGAGCAAAAACTGGCAGGCCTAAAGAACTTAGCAGACAAATAATAGGTCCAGATTTTAGCCTTTGAGGCCTCAAAGATTTCAAAAATAAAGACGATGTGTTTGTAAGTTAGAATTATAACTACGTAGCTAAATGTAGCAGAAAAGAAGTAAAGCCATTGCTCACAAAAAAATTATTTCCTGACTACTATATGAGTACTTTTACTCAAGATGTTATTGATTGTCAAGAAGGAAAACGTTAGTCACGTATTTGACACTTTAGGCAGCAAAATCAAATAAAATCCGGAAGCATATTTTTCTGCTCGGCACTCTAATTCATTTTTCTCTCATCAATTAATGAGCAGTCTCTAGCAATAAGATAACTATGATAAAGTAATGCATTCTCCATGTGGAGAACAAATATTCACCTTAAAACCAGCTTAAACTGGAAAGAGAAAATAAGTCAAGAAAATTGTAATACAAGGCGAAAGGTTCTCAGCATACCTGTGAACAAGTGGAGGGGTACACTCATGGTGTAGGTAAGACAGACCCTCAGCAGCCCCAATTGCAATTTTCAGTCTTGTTATCCAATCCAGTGACTGTAAACTGTCGTCATCTGAATCCGGTTTCTTAAACAAAGAACTTGATAGGTCTCCATTAGGCATATATTTGTAGACCAGAAACTTTTCGTTCTCATTCTCCAAGCAGTGACCTAAGAGAGGGACCAATCTGGGATGAGAAACCCTGCCAAAAAGGTCCAGTTCTAACATGTAACTTTCCTTTTTGACTGATGATTGCAAATCAACCTTCTTGATGACTATTGGGATTCCGCCTTCAAGGATACCACGGAAAAGATCCCCAGAATGGCCATGCTTGATTAGATTTGCATCGCTGAATTCAGCCGTGGCTTGGAGAATCTGCTGATATATAAATGAATCTCCTAGACTTGAAAAATTCAAGGACACTCCAGGAGGCAGAGGACTTTCACCTGCAGGAATAGGGCCCGTGGCAGTGCCTCTTTGGTTTGTCGAACCATTCTTGCGCATGCATACAATCAGCAGTACAATCAATATTACGAGTAATGCAATTACTCCAATACCTCCCAAAACAGCTGCTAAAATAATCAATGTTTTGTGGCTTTTCTTTTCAGATTTGGCAGGGGGAGGTTGGGTGCTGTTCGGCAGTCCAAAATTATCAAATACTAAACCCCTGGCAGCATAAAATGATGCACATTCTCCTGCACCCCTCTGCCTTGTTATATTTTGAAGGCAATTGAGACTAAGAGATGTCTTGCCCTGTGCATAATCTGGAACCTGACCTTGAAAATAATTGCTCGACATATCAATAGAAATGAACCTCATAATCACAGAGGTAAGACTTCCATAAAACAAATTCTGAGAAATGTTAAAAACAGCAAAACTAGCATTAGCTTTCAAACTGACATTGGGCAGTCTACCGGTGAAGTTATTTTCAGAGGCGTCCAGAAATTGCAATTCAGGCATGGACCAAAGCACATCCGGGAAATCACCACTAAAATTATTATGGCTCAAAACCACAAATTGCAAATGAGTCAGAGGAGGAAACAAATTATCTGGCAACAATCCTGACAGGAAATTGTTCCCAATAACCAATCTCTGCAAGTTTTTCAACCCTCCAAAATCTGGAGGCACTGAACCAGATAGCAAATTAAATCCAAGATCAAGGTCAACCAGGCTAGAAAGATCACCAAGTTGGGCAGGTATTGAAGAAGACAAACTGTTTTGTGAAAGATTCAAGAACTGCAGCCTAGACAAAGTCCCAATGCCCAGAGGAACTGCCCCGGACAATAAATTCAAAGACATATCAAGTAAAGTAAGGTTCCCCAGTGAGGAAAAAGACTCGGGAATCAAACCAGTAAGCAAATTCTGCGAAAGACCAAGCACGGCAAGGCTTGATAACTGACCTAAACTCAATGGAACTATCCCAGTAAGATTGTTATCAGATAAATACAGTTCAGTTAAACTAGTCAAATTTCCAAGAGTGAACGGAATAGCACCAGTAATCAAACAAGACCTAAGATCAAGCACTCGTAGCCCGCCAAGCCGCAGGCCTAACCATTCCGGAATTGACCCCGGGAGAGCAAAATTCGAGGCATTAAAAGAGGATAAAAGGGTCAAATTCTGGAGGGCATCGACAGAGAATTGAGGGTTTTGACTCCCCCTTCGAGTCCTCCTGAACCCAGATATGTTGATCCCCGTGACCCGACCATTCAGGCATTGGATACCAACCCAGTTGGTACACGGGTCAGATTTTATGGGCCATTCTCTGGCTCTCAACCCTAATGAAGATCTCAGTTGAAGCAGAGCAAATCTTTCTTGTAATGGAACTGAGAATTGCTGTCCCAATGTCGCACCAAACAGCAAGAGAAATACTGAACAAAGAAAAACTACACTGCTCCACCGGTCCACCATTTCTGCTGCACCTTCATTGAACTTTAAACCCAGCCCCCTTCACATTCATATACTTAAATGTACAATACAACACATATAAACTCAGGGATTCTTGGTTTCAATATGAATATCCATTTGTATTCCGTTAAAAGGACTTACCTTTACGAATGAATCAGAAGTTGTGGTTTGATTCTCGAAAAATCTTGTTTTTTCTCTCTCTCTCTCTCTACCTACTACTTCCTTCAGTTTCCTTCAGTTGACAATGGAGGAGAGAGAAATGAATTAAAAAAAAATCGACAATACTGCACACGTTTAACCAGTACTACTGTTATACAGTAGATCACTCTAAATGCTGACAGTGCAATTCGGCGGTGCAACCAAGAAATTGTGGGTTTTGTAGCTCAAGCCAATACCGAGCCATACGGGTCAGGACTAGGTCGACTCAGTACTGTGGATCCATTTCTGCTGGGTCGGTTGGGTTGGGTTGGGTTGGGTTGGGGGTATCTGACTGCTGTCAAACACAGCTAAGCTTAATGCCATTTCTGTTCTACGTTTACCATTTGTATGTTTGGGCAATGAAAGTATATATAGTAAAATAATCTTTTGTGACTCAAAAAAATAATAATAATAAATAATTTTTTTTTTTGGCTGTCTTTCTTCTGGTTAGATTCGTAATGAGGACAGTAGGAGTGTTACGAATCCATCTCAGCCCGTTCGGTATTGATTAAAAAACGTTAAGAGTAAATTTATTAATTTGATTTCGAATTAGGGTCGAAATAATAGTAAAAGGTCAAAGAAATATTTTTCACGGAAGCCTACTTTTTCAAAAATAAACTAGTAAAGTTGTTTCACCTAAGTTTCTTAACAAATTGGCCGATTTTTAGATTCTTCAAATGGTTTTTTCATACGTAATTGGACTTATAGCATTGAGTTGAATGAACATAATATTTGACATAGAGGTTGACCGACTTCTCACATTGCATATGGATCCCGACTTGAATTAAAAAATATTGATCCTCCCCCTGTGTGTGTGGGGTGTCATCCCCTATGTCAAGCGTTATGTTTGTGTAGCAAAACTCGGACTTATATATAGAGATGGTTTTCAGTTTTTCTAGTTACTTAAACTGGCCCGTTGATCAATTTCTATGTTTTCCCAGTCTCATAGAGATTTAGGGCCTGTTTTGTATAGATTTTGATTTTCTACAGTAAATTAATTCTCATTTTCAACCACACATTCTTCAATAAAATAATATTTTCCATCACATCAATAATTTTTTCTTCTTTTTCAACCACACATTTTCCATCATATCACTATTCAAAAATCAATTCTTCCCCCAAAAATCTCTACCAAACAGGCTATTATTTTATAATAAATTTTATTATAAATGATTTTTTGAAGATTTTATGGTTAAAATAATAATAAGTAATGGATCACATACAAAATTATTTTATTGGCGATGATATAATTAAAAATGAATTTCGAAAAAATAATTTTCAAAAAGCGCTGCCAAACACGACTCAATTTCTTTATCAAATTTAATACTTCAAAATTGTTGGGATAATAGAGGAGAGTTTGTACAAGTTTCAATAAATAATTTTGTTACTTTAGGTCAGGCAGTAAATAGACCTAATTGACAGTTCAGAGCAAGAAATTCATTAAATTAATATTAATGATTTTAAATTATTTTTCATAAAGTAATATTGACTGGTTTTAATTAGGGTTTTACAAGTAGTTGGGTTGGTGCAATTTAAGTTGTACCTTGGCCACATAATTTGCTGATTTTTGCCGTAATTTTCCGAAAAATGGAAACTTCTTGTTTGTTTGGTAGAAATTTTATGAATTTTAAAATTCAAAAGTTAGGTAGAACAATTAAATAGGACCAAAATAATGTCAATTTTTAGAAATCTTGTGTTTGATTTGTATGATGTAATCTTGTCAATTTTTAGAAATCTTCTATTTCTTCTTTAAAGCCCCCTATAAAAATTTAGGTATAGTTTTTAATTTCTTTGTTCAATGTATCTTCTTTTATGTAAAATTTCATTCAATAACATATTCTATTTAAACTTTGCAACTAACCATGTAATTTTTTACACGCGTTTTCGTCAGTATGCTTATTTCTTGCAGTAATATTATAGATTGCATGCTTAAATCTCATTATATCTAAGGCCCCGTTTGATTGCAATGAATTTCATGAAAAATATCACATCCTAGTAAAATGAATTCCACTTTAGCCGTTTGGTTGCAACGTGAAAATGGAAATCAAATTCCAAGGTACAACTATTTTAATCTGCATTTTCTTTATTTTCATGGAAAACGTTATTTTCCAATTAACATAAAATTGAAATTCTTTTCCACCTTTATATATCAAACAAATCCTAACTTATTTGATACATTAAGTTAAATAAAACTAGACTACAATATTAGTACTGGACAATTCCTAAAAAAGAAAAAAGAAAGAAAGAAAAATATTATCATCACCATGTTTAACATTATGTACTCAATGTGAGCTTTATGTCAGAAACAATTGCCATGGTAATTGCAACATTTAGTAGTGGACATAAAGTAATGTTGTTGAAGTGTTGGTAGGAAAAATGAATTTCCTTGCCAAACAAGTGGCTAAGGTATCACAATCAATGAGATGAAGAATTTTAAAAAATAAAAAATAAAAATAAATTTTTGGTCATTAGTTTTCTTTCATTGGATTAAAAATTTGGGCGACAATTGATGAAAAACATCTCTGGTCGGTTGAATATAAAAAATGTCTATTATTAACGAAAAATTTCTGAATGGGATAGAAATAGTCTACTTTGACCCTTTTTACAGTAATGTCTACATTATTTGTGGCTTGGATATCATTCACGATGGAGGTAGGGACTCTATCATACGACCTATATTTCTAGTACCGTGGTGGAAGATGTACGTAGTTCAAAGCTCTTACATAACTCAGCTTCTGTGCAAAGTTGACAATACACTTCAGACACTCGGGCCATATTTGAACTAAATTATTGTAGAATGAGAATGAAAAATATATACGTTATTGGGGGATTAATTTGCAATATACAACGAATATCTTTCATATACACGTCATAGATCACACCGTGATCTTATCAGAATATTGTGTTTCTCTCAACGAACAGTTGGTAGAAAAATAGAGATTTATACATGTGTATTTTAATGACATCTCTCATTTTCATAACAAATGTGGCAATTTGAACTTTATTTACGGATAAATTCACAGCATCATGGATTTTGAACGCCATATTTTAATATGTTTTGTACGGTTTTTTAAAATTATTCTCTGAATTTGTAGTAGGTGAAAAAATTCTAGCTTCTAGGTATGACTAGCAACAAAATCGTTAGAAGCGATATCGTAATGTCCACGCCATCGAGGAAAATTCAGTCTCGAAATGTCAATGATCATCGTATTCTTCTCTAAATGAAGTCGATTTCACATAAACTATAAATTTAAATTAGCAACGTTACGGATCTAGTCACCAAAAAGTTCATAGGTATCATTTTCGCAACAAATGGAGTAGTTCAAAACTAATATTGTATTTGGAGATAATCGAAGTCTCGTTTATTCGAAAGTTTTTATAGTTCAATAACTTTGTTAAGTCTATCTCAATCTTTGAACTTGTAGTAACCAATTGTTAGATAGCTTGATTTGGGTCCATCCTTTTGGAAATGAAACTCGTTGTTTATACAATTTTCGACATTAACAGTTTGTCGAAAATCGTATGAACAACATTCAAGCCAACAAAACTCATTAGTCGATTGTCGTACACCACTACATTCGACATTTTGTCTAATTAATCGATGCAAAAGTTATGGTTAGATAGATTAGTTGATGAACTGAATTGTCAGCATTCTCTTCCTATGGATAGGGTTATGGTATTCATTCCTCTGCATTTTCTCCCACGTCCATGCTTACCTAACCTTCTTCCACATCACCCTGCACAACTTTTGGGTTAGGGTGAGGATTGTTATTTATGCTTTGCAAATCATGGACAAACGATCATTGCAATGACTTATAACAACTCCACGTTTCTCTCATGACAGGGAAATGAAGGAAACCATGGCTACATTATGTAAGACCCTCGACGTAACCCATCTTAATGCTTGTAAAATTTATAATATCGACCCGCCGTCCTAGTAAGCTTTGACTGCAAGTTTTGCTGACATATCGGAAATATTTCTCTAAGTAGTCTAACTCTCCCGAACTCCCTAACGGCTAGGCAATGTCGTACCAATAGGACACTCTCGTTACAAATATAAATAGGCATTTTTCTTCTTATGGTCCTCCAAATCCCTAAAGAAGATGCTACAATCATAAAACAATTGTTCCTATTTGTCTACATGTCCCCACAATCATGTTTTATAATCTCTGAGGACGCTTTCAAGTTCTTCTAAGATTCTCAGTTTGACTCAGTCTTTGTGAAGAATGTTAGGCATGATAACCCATGGCCATGAGGCACTGGTGGACCTGAGGGGGCCTGCGGGCACGTGCCACCAACTTTTGAGAATTTTTTTTTTTTTCGTTTTTAAAGTCACGTTTGGTATCGATTGAAATCTAAACAAAGTTAACAATTGATTTTAATAATATATTTCAGGGAATCGATAACTGTTTAAATTTTATCAAAATTTACTAAAAATTTGATTTTAATCTCCACCAAATAGAGGCAAAATTACAATAATTTTGAATTTCGATAACATATTAATTTTAAAAATTCTCCTACAATCGTACGTTAATCGAATTTACAAATTGCTTATGTAATCTCAAATCTTATTTCGAGAACTACATTATGGGCATATCGAATAATCTAAAAAGATATCGAAAATAGTTAAAAATATGTTAAATATGAACTTAAAGAAATCCGTCTAACTCACATTTTTTAAAAATTTTCAATTATATCATGAACATTTATTATTTTTGCGATACAAATTTTTCAATGTAATTTTCATCATTTTATTAGAAAATTTTATATAAAATATAACATTAAAAATTTTCAAAATTTTACATCCGAAAAACTTATATCCCATGTAAATTTTCCAAAATTACACGGGGTAGGATTTTTTTGGACGTAAATTTTCGATTGTAAAATTTCTTCCAACTTCTTTACAAGTTCGATTGTGCTCCCTAACTTTAATGCTCTGCATTCATCCCTGGCATGAGGGTCCACAGGAAGTCTAGTGCTTACCAAACTATGTTTATATTTGTAATTAGAATATCATTATTTCATGTGAACTTCAATAAATACATGCAATAATACGGCTATTGGGTGACTTATCACAAGTCCAATGTTATTAAGGCGGTGATTCTTTGCATCCCCAATCAACTCACTATTAACTTTTCCCTTTTCACCACCCAAAGAAGGCGTCTTCAAATTTTTCATATTCAATAAATTGCAAACCTTTAGAGGTTTGATATTTTCTTGAAATTTATATTCGTCATTTGCATCTCCATCAAAGCAAGGAAGATCTTTCCATCTATATATATATACAGAAATGATCTAATGAGCACCGGTGCTCATCTTATCCTAAGCACCAATGAGTTGGCACATTAATTCATTGGTGGATTGGAACTCACAAAATCTTTATCCACCAATGAATTAATGTGCCAACTCATCGGTGCTTAGGATAAGATGAGCACCGGTGCTCATTAGATCATTTCTGTATATATATATATTTTTACAGTAATGTCTACATTATTAGTGGCTTGGATATCATTCACGATGGAGGTAGGGACTCTATCATACGACCTATATTTCTAGTACCGTGGTGGAAGATGTACGTAGTTCAAAGCTCTTACATAACTCAGCTTCTGTGCAAAGTTGACAATACACTTCAAACACTCAGGCCCTATTTGAACTAAATTATTGTAGAATGAGAATGAAAAATATATACGTTATTGGGAGATTAGTTTGCAATATACAACGAACATCTTTCCTATACACGTCATAGATCACACCGTGATCTTATCAAAATATTGTGTTTCTCTCAACGAGCAGTTGATAGAAAAATAGAGATTTATACATGTGTATTTTTATGACATCTCTCATTTTCATAACAAATGTGGCAATTTGAACTTTATTTACGGATAAATTCACAGCATCATGGATTTTGAACGCTATATTTTAATATATTTTGTACGGTTTTTTTTTTTTTTATTATTCTCTGAATTTGTAGTAGGTAAAAAAATTCTAGCTTCTAGGTATGACTAGCAACAAAATCGTTAGAAGCGATATAGTAATGTCCACGCCATTGAGGAAAATTCAGTCTCGAAATATCAATGATCGTCGTATTCTAAGAGCCTGTTTGGAAGGAATTTTAATCCACTTAAAATTGAAAATATAGCCGTTATTGGGTCACATCCGTCTAATAAAAGTCAATAATAACGACTAGTTTTTCAATTTTAATCCTTCCCAAACAAGCTTTAAATTTGAGAGATTGTCCAATCCATTTGGATGCAGGCAAAAGAAATCAACATTCAAAGTAATAAGTAATTTTAAAACTTCTTTCGTTTCTTCTCTAAATGAAGTCGATTTCACATAAACTATACATTTAAATTAGCAATGTTACGGATCTAATCACTCAAAAAGTTCATAGGTATCATTTTCTCAACAAATGGAGTAGTTCAAAATTAATATTATATTTAGAGATAATCGAAGTCTCGTTTATTCGAAAGTTTTTATAGTTCAATAACTTTGTTAAGTCTATCTCAATCTTTGAACTTGTAGTAACCAATTGTTGAAGTGTTATCCCCATAAAATAAATGTAGATATTATTGTTAGATAGCTTGATTGGGGTCCATCCTTTTGGAAATGAAACTTGTTGTTCATACGATTTTCGACGTCAACAGTTTGTCGAAAATCGTATGAACAACATTCAAGCCAACAAAACTCCTTAGTCGATTGTCGTACACCACTACATTCGACATTTTGTCTAATTAATCGATGCAAAAGTTATGGTTAGATAGATTAGTTGTTGAACTGAATTGTCAGCATTCTCTTCCTATGGATAGGGTTATGGTATTCATTCCTCTGCATTTTCTCCCACGTCCATGCTTACCTAACCTTCTTCCACATCACCCTGCACAACTTTTGGGTTAGGGTCAGGATTGTTATTTATGCTTTGCAAATCATGGACAAACGATCATTGCAATGACTTATAACAACTCCACGTTTCTCTCATGACAAGGAAAGGAAGGAAACCATGGCTACATTATGTAAGACCCTCGACGTAACCCATCTTAGTGCTTGTAAAATTTATAATATCGACCCGCCGTCTCAGTACACTTTGACTGCAAGTTTTGCTGACGTATCGGAAATATTTCTCTAAGTAGTCTAACTCGCCCGAACTCCCTAACGGCTAGGCAATGTCGTACCAATAGGACACTCTCGTTACAAATATAAATAGGCATTTATCTTCTTATGGTCCTCCAAATCCTTAAAGAAGATGCTACAATCATAAAACAATTGTTCCTATCAGTCTACATGTCCCCACAATCATGTTTTCTAATCTATGAGGACGCTTTCAAGTTCTTCTAAGATTCTTAGTTTGACTTAGTCTTTGTGAAGAATGTTAGGCACGATAACCCATGAGGCACTGGTGGACCCGAGGGGGTCCTGGGGCACGTGCCACCAACTTTTGAGATTTTTTTTTTTTTTCCCCTTTCTAAAGTCACGTTTAGTATCGATTGAAATCTAAATCAAAGTTAACAATTAATTTTAATAATATATTTCATGGAATCGATAACTGTTTAACTTTTATCAAAATTTACTAAAAAATTGATTTTAATCTCCACATAACAGGAGCAAAATCACAATAATTTTGAATTTCGATAACATGCTAATTTTAAAAATTCTCCGATAATCGTGTACTAATCGAATATACAAATTGTTTATGTCATCTCAAAACTTATTTCGAGAACTACATTATGGGCATAACGAATAGTCCAAACAGATATCGAAAATAGTTAAAAATACGTTAAACGTGAATCTTAAATAAATACGTCTAACTCACATTTTTTTATAAAATTCAATTATATCATTAACATTTATTATTTTTGCGATACAAATTTTTCACTGTAATTTTCATCATTTTATTAGGAAATTTTATATAAAATATAACATCAAAAAATTTCGAATTTTTACATCCGAAAAACTTATATCCCCTGTAAATTTTCCAAAATTACACGGGATATGATTTTTTTGGACGTAAATTTTAAATTTTCGATTGTAAAATTTCTCTCAACTTCTTTGCAAGTTCGATTGTGTTCCCTAACTTTAATGCTCTGTGTCCGCCCCTGCCATGAGGGTCCACAGGAAGTCTAGTGCTTACCAAACTATGTTTATACTTGTAATTAGAATATCATTATTTCATGTAAACTTCAATAAATACATGCAATAATACGGCTATTGGGTGACTTATCACAAGTCCAATGTAATTAAGACGGTGATTCTTTGCATCCCCAATCCGCTCACTATTGACTTTTCCCTTTTCACCACCCAAAAAAGGGGTCTTCAAATTTTCAATGTTCAATATATATATATACATAAATGATCTAATGAGTACCAGTGCTCATCTTATCCTAAACACCGATGAGTTGACACATTAATTCATTGGTGGATTGGAACTCACAAAATCTTTATCCACCAATGAATTAATGTGCCAACTCATTGGTGCTTAAGATAAGATGAGCACCGGTGCTTATTAGATCATTTCTGTATATATATATATGGAAAGATCTTCCTTGCTTTGATGGACATGCAAATGACGAATATAAATTTCAAGAAAATATCAAACCTCTAAAGGTTTGCAATTTATTGAAAATATA
>OU503057.1:12277567-12291817 GCA_912172775.2 Fraxinus pennsylvanica
GGAAGAAGCAATAAATAATGAAGTTGAATCCATTTTACAAAATAATACATGGGAATTGGTAGACTTACCACCGGGATGTAAACCGATTGGTTATAAATGGATTTTCAAAAAGAAATTGAAGGCGGATGGTACTATTAATAAATATAAAGTTCGGTTGGTAGCAAAATGTTATCGTCAAAAACAAGGGCTGGATTTCTTTGATACATACTCACCAGTAACTAGGATTACGTCTATAAGGATGTTAATTGCTATTGCAGCTATTTACAATTTGGTTATACACCAAATGGATGTAAAAACTGCATTCCTTAATGGTGAGTTAGATGAAGAAATCTATATGGAACAATCTGAAGGTTTTATGGTGAAAGGGAAAGAGAAGAAAGTGTGTAAACTTGTAAAGTCCTTATATAGACTTAAACAAGCACCTAAGCAATAGCATGAAAAATTCGATAACACAATGATATCATATGGATTTCAGATCAATGAATGTGATAAATGTGTTTTCATCAAAAAGTTTGACAATGGTTCTTATGTAATTGTATGTTTATATATTGATGATATGCTCATCATAGGACCAAACTTAGATGTCATAAACTCCACAAAGAGGATATTGAATTCGACCTTCGATATGAAAGACATGGGAAAACCAGATGTTATCTTAGGAATTCAAATTCAGAGAAGTAATGATGGATATATACTTAGCCAATTACATTACTTGGAAACAATACTTAAAAGGTTTGGACACTTTGATAGCAAACCATCTAGTACTCCATTTGATCCTAAAAGTTTCTTGAAGAAAAATGTTGGAGATAGTATATCTCAACTAGAATATGCACGAATCATTGGTACACTACAGTACATTACAAATTAGTATATCTCAACTAGAATATGCACTAATCATTGGTACACTACAGTACATTACAAATTGTACTAGACCAGATATCGCTTATTCTGTGAATAGATTAGCAAAATATACAAGCAATCCTTCAAAGGCTCATTGGGAATCTCTGATTAGAGTATTGAGATATTTAAGATATACAATGAACTATGAATTGCATTATACAAGATATCCTCCAGTTTTGGAAGGATATAGTGATGCAAATTGGATTTCAAATGATATGGAAAAAGCTACAAGTGGTTATGTTTTTACACTTGGAGGGGCTGCAGTATCATGGAAATCACAAAAGCAAACGTGTATATCACGTTCTACAATGGAATCAGAGTTCATAGCCTTAGATAAGACCGTCGAAGAAGCGGAATGGCTTAAAAACTTCTTAGAAGATATTCCGTTATGGCCTCAACCTATGATAGCCATATGTGTACATTATGATTGCATGATAGCTATTGGTAGAGGAAAAAGTCATATATATAATGCCAAGTCAAGGCATATAAGGCGTCGACATAACACTATAAAACATATGCTCACAAGTGGCATTATTTCCATTGATTATGTGAAATCAAAGGAGAATATTGCAGATCAACTTACAAAGGGTGTACCAAAGGAGCAAGTGTTATATCTATCGAGGGGAATGAGCTTAAAGCCAATGCAATGAGGAGTAACTTGGCGGAAACCAAACCTAGCAATTTTGGTTATCCAATTCTAGGTTCAAAAAGAAAAACTAGTTAAGTGAAACTCGAAAGAATAGAGCATACAATATTGTTCATTCTTAATGACACAAAGTATATATTAAAAGAATATTGCAGGGTATTCATAATCATTGTGTCACCTATATAGGAGTAATGTGGAGTCGCATTCATGAGAATGACATGGCTAAATTCTCTAAAGCTTCTATGAATTCAGGATTGTTCATAACCAAAATGAACACAACCGTATGATTTGAAAGGTGTGAAGATTTAATATGTGTGATACTTGTTGTCTTGGTTTACTAAACATGGTGAACAGTTCAATGTCTCCTATACACACTGATTCATTAGTAACTCCGATAAGTATTCCCTAAGGAAGGTTTAAGTCCAAAAGACACCTATCCTGATGCAAATCGAATCTAGTTTTTCTCCAGGCCATCCAAACCCTGGTAACTGACGCTATTTGCTATACTAATGTGGGGTATTGTTGGAGAGTTTGTATAAAAATAGGGGTTTTGGATGTTGTTGTTTGTCCCACATAGGATAGGAATAGAAAGAAAAACTTGTTTATAAGTGTGAAAGTTACATCATTAATAAATTGGATAAAAGACCACTCAAATGGGCTTTGGACCTGACTCATATGATTTGGGCTTGATTGGGTTCCTTGATAGGCTATATAAATATATATATTATATAGTCAAAAGATGGGCCTTGGGGGTCTTGGGTCTTGTGATGTCTAAATTTCAATTTTAGCACTTATAATTTTCTTTTTCGATTTTGTTTGGTTTTGTTGAATGGATGTGTCTGATCAATACAACTGTTTTACCATAACCAATACAAAGGATAAGGATCTTCGTTTTCTATATATCTGTAGAGAAAACGTCTGTTTCTTTTTACTGGAAAAAATCCTGCGTTTTAATCCTTCATAAATTTTGTTTGAGGGAAGAAAACACTGAATATAATTGCCAGAACCAAGAATCGAGTGCTCGTTTTTTGGGTATAGATTGTTGAATCCTGGTGGCAGACGCTCATCGAACTACAAGCACAGGAGTAGGGGCGAATTTCTGTTATAGGACATAGCATTGTGCTAGCCTCAATCTGAAATTCAAGTCAGTATCGTTTATGTTAATTTTGTTGTCGATCTATACATTGCAGTGATATTATTCTGTTTTGTAAGTTCGTTGCATTACTAGTTCTGTCTAGTTCTTTATTGTTTCCAACAATGAGATAGCAAGATTAACATTGATTAAACATCAGTTAATTTTTCCCAAAGATTAGGCTCGAACTACCATCACAACAGATCATATAGGCCAGGTTTTGGTGAAAGATTCTCAAACTACAACAATTTCAGAGGTGGAAGAAGAAGCATAAATAGAGGTAGAAATCTAAATGGTGGTGACAGACCTATACGCCAAGTGTGTGGCAAGATTGGACATGAGGCCAACGTATGCAACTTTAGATATGATGAGAGATATACAGGAACATTACCAACCAGAGGACCAGCTATAGCACCTCACCAACAGCCTTTGTAGCGTCTCCCAGCATATTGCATGATCTAGCATGGTTTTCTGATACTGAAGCCAGCAATCACATCACTGCAGATAAGGGAAACATCACTTCAGTGAATGAATATACAGGTAAGGAAAAAATTATGGATGGAAATAGGAACAAATTACACATCTCACACTTTGGTATCACTTACATCCTAACTTTGAATGATAAAGCACTATGTTAAATAAACTACTCCATGTACGTGAGATCAAGAAAAATCTCATTAGTGTTTTTCAGTTAACATTTGATAATAAAGTTTACATGGAATTTCACTCTAACTGCTGTTTTGTTAAGGACAAGCTAATGAGAGAAACAATGCTGGAAGGGAAGCTTAAGGAAGGGCTGTATCAACTGGATCTTCCCCATCAAAACTCTAAGTATCTCTTTCAAAAGTCAGCTCCTACCAATAAACTCAGCTGCAACATTTCCTCTGTCAATCCTAGTCAAGAGTCTAGTCCAGAGTCTTTAAATTTTCAAATTGATGTATGGCAAAAGAGACTTGAACATCTATCTAGCCAAGTGGTCTCTCAAGTACTCAAAATTTGTAATCAAAGGGTAAAAGAAAATGAAATCAAGTCATTATGTAGTGCCTGTCAATTTGGAAAATCTCATCTATTACATTTTTCCTCGTCCACCTTACATGCTAAAACTCCCCTAGAACTTGTGCACACAGATGTATAGGGACAAGCACCTACTTAATCAACCTCTGGCTTCAAATATTACATAACCTTCTTGGATGATTTCAGCAGATTCACTTGGATATACCTTCTAAGACAAAAAAAATTAAGGCTGTTCATTCAATTCAAGAAACTAGTGGAAAACAAGTTTTCGAGCAAAATAAAAACACTGTCAGCTAACTGGGGAAGGGAATATAGATCTTTCAAAAACTTCCTAATGTAAGAAGGGGTCGAATTTAGACATCCATGTCTTTACACATCTACCCAAAATGGAAGAATAGGGAAAAAACATAGGCACATAACAAAAACAGACCTGACTCTTTTGGATCAAGCAAAATTGCTATTAAAATACAGGTAGTAATCCTTTTAACCTGCTACTTACCTCATAAATATGATGCCTTCACCTACACTCAAAATGCAATCCTCTTTCCAAGTCCTTTACATGAAAGAGGCTGACTATAAATCACTGAAGGTTTTTGGGTGTGCCTGTTACTAGAGTTGTCAATGGATTTGATTTTGATCTGAATTCGATTCGAATCCGACAAAATTAATGAGAGATGAATTTAGAGTCTCAATCCGATAATCCGATCGAGATCCAAATTCGATAATCTGTTAATTAAATGGATCAGATATGGATATAGGTCAATCTGATCCGATAACAATCCGATTCGATTTGTTATAAATAATTGAGTTGGTAAAAAAAAATTTTATAGCATATTATTTGTCACTAAAATAAATAAATGAGAAAACAAATAAATTTAGATTAAAAAAGTAATCAAATTCAAAATATAAAAAAATTAAAAAATTTACATTATTAAACATGTTTAAGAATTGGAAAATNATAAATGTAATATATTATAAAAATATCAGTTTTTTTTTTTAAATTTTAGTTTACTAATTTAAAGTAAATAATTATCTATATTTTTCTAATTTTTATTTATTATTGTAATTTATTTTACAATTTCAAAAGCTAATAATTAATATGTAACAAATAATTTGATTTGTTAATAAAAATAATGAAATAAAAGATTTATATTTAAAATTGAAATTCAATTTTACGTATCCAACATCGAATGTCAATTAAAAACTAGAAAAGTATATTTCCTATAAAAAGGAACATTATGATGGTAGAAGTCACTATTGGACTTGCTAGTAAAATTAAGTGAACCTCAAGTTAGATCAAAATTTTTTAAAGAATATTGATTTTTTTCCTAAATTTTATTAATATCGGATCGGATATCCGATAACATAGCAAATTGGACATGAATTTAACAATCAAATATCTATTGGATTATCGAATTGAATAGAATCAGATCAGATAATTTTCTTATCGGATCGGATATAGGCATATCCAATCCATTTACAGCCCTACCTGTTACCCATGCCTAAGACCCTATCAAAAACATAAATTTAGTTTTCATTCAACAAAATGTGTATTTCTTGGTTACAATGAATCTCATAAAGGCTACAAATGCCTAAGCTCAACAGGAAGAAATTATATCTCCAGGCACATTGTGTTCAATGAGCTGGAGTTTCCTTTTGAGTCTTTATTCTCTATTCAAAATTAACAAAACTCTGTGGTGCCTGAAACTGATATGTCTAACTTCCAATTTCCCTATCAATTGAACAACTCTAATCCCACTTCAAGTCCTAATGATACAACTCCTTTGAAAGCAACCAATGCTATGCAACACTCACCTCCTGGCTTAAGTGACAATCAGCAGGAAAGTGTGAATAATAATGAGGAGGATAATGGCAATGAAAGGCCTGTTAGAGAAGAAAATGATCAAGGTATGGAAACTGAAGTTGAGCCACCTCAGAACAGTGAAATATTTGAATCAGAATACACAAGTTATCAGCAACCAATTGGAGATTTTTTTGGCAAAGACATCAATAGAGAATAAGTAATCCAATAGAGCACCTATGATCACTAGAGGAAAGGCTGGAGTATTTAAACCTAAGGCATATCCAGGATAATTAGTTGAAAACTATTATGAAATGTCAGAACCTAGAAGTTTAAATGAAGCTGTGATGAACGAAGACTAGAAGAAAGCCATGGAAAAAGAATTCAATGCACTGATCAAAACCAAAAACTTGGAAACTTGTACCTCCATCACCAACCTACAATATAGTAGGAAACAAGTGGGTCTTCAGAATAAAATAAAATACAGATGGATCAGTTCAGATGTTTGAGGTAAGGTTGGTAGCCAAAGGTTTTTATCAGGCACTTGGAATTGATTTCTACGAAACTTTCAACCAAGTTATTAAGGCATTAACATTGAGAATTATACTTACTCTACCAGTGTCAAAAGGGTGGAAAATTAGGCAAGTTGACATCAATAATGCCTTCTTAAATGGTGAACTTGAAAAGGTGGTATATATGAATCAACCAAAGGGTTTCATAGATGAGTTAAAACCAAATCATGTATGTAAATTAGAAAAAGCACTCTATGGACTGAAGCAAGCACCTAGAGCTTGGTATGATAAGCTGAAAACAACATTGATAGGGTAGAACTTCAAACAATCAATAGCAGATACATCGCTATTTTTCTTCAAGAATGAAAGACAGGTCATTTTTGTACTAATCTATATAGATGACATTGTTGTGACGGGAAATGACTCGGAGCTATTGCAAGGATTTATAAATGAATTGAACAAAAGATTTGCACTGAAAGATTTGGGACGGCTTTATCATTTTCTGGGAATTGAAGTATTTTGGCATGATTCGGGACTTCACCATACACAAAAAAGATACATTGCTGAGTTACTTAAGAAATTTGAGCTGCAAATTTTGAAGCCATGTCCTACTCCTATTCTTGCTAACAAAACCATGTCAAAAACTAATGGAGAAATATTAAAGAATCCTTCAATCTACAGAAGTGTAGTAGGGGGTTTGCAATACCTCACACACATCAGGTCGGACATCACCTTTGCTATGAATAAACTAAGTCAGTTTTTGCAATCACCAACATCCACACATTGGCAGGCATTGAAGAGGGTGCTTAGATACCTCAAAGGAACAATGAATCATGGACTATGGATACAAAGAGGAGACAGACTAAATCTAAATCTAATTGGATACTCATATGCAGATTGGGCATCCTGTCCAGTCGATAGGAAATCAACAGCAGGCTATTGCATCTACTTGGGAGACAACTTAATAGCTTGGTCATCAAAAAAACAACACGTGGTTGGTAGATCTAGTACAGAGTCAGAGTACAGAGCTCTTGCATTAGTAGCCTTAGAATTTGCCTAGATTCAATCGCTTTTTAAAGAACTTGAATTGCCACAAGTATAGACCCCAGTTTCAGGAGCTTTAGTAGTTAATCCAGTGTATCATGCTAGAACAAAGCATATTGAAATGGACATTCATTTTATCAGAGACAAAGTTCTTGGCAAGGAACTAGAAGTAAGATATGTGCCATCGTCTAATCAAATTGCAGACCTATTGACCAAATGCCTCGCTCACTCCAGATTCCTCTTCCTCAAAAACAAGTTTGGAGCTACTTCAGTACCGTCCAGCTTGAAGGGGGTGTCAAGAGTTAACGTTCACATGCACGAGCTTCAACTCACACCAGTCTAACTAACCATCACCTGCAGCCATCATTGCCGAATCATTTTTTGTTACACAAGAATTCTGTCATTAGCTCTCTGATGTAAAATAGATTCCCAACATCTTCCAAAATTCAAGGAACTAACCTACAACTGTATACTCTAGAATATTCATTTCACCTTCTTTGTAATATATATATCAGCATGTTGGTGAAGCGAATAAATCATCAAATTATCATTCAATTGGCTTTGCATTTCTAACTACTACGCATGCCAAGGTGGGAATAATTATATGTTATCTACTATAGTGTCCGTTGTAATATAATACTACAAATCAAACAAACATGCACTAAGTTCAAAATTAGGTAACCACGTAAGCAGTAAATCAATTTATTTGCAGTAATAATGTGATTAGCATTTATCTTCATATTAACTGATAATAATTAATTAATGCAACATGGTCCACGAAAATGTAATTATTGTGTGGTCATTCAATTATTAATTAATGATTGGGGTGACAAATCAGGATTAGTTTGTAATTACCTAATCTGTTTTGGATTTTTATGATTATTTCTTCCTCATCAAAATTTGCAACATGTTAAAAAAGCCGATTCCAACTTACGAAGTTTTTGTCGGGTATTACAATTCGGTAGGTAAGCTCTATCCACAAAAATATAAAAATAAATAAAAATTATTTCTCATCAGATATATAAGCATATCTTGTCTAATATTCTCTTCATAATTATTCCTCGCTAATACTGATTTGATCGTCGAAGGTACATACATGAAGAGGGTCGATGACAATTTTTTTTTTATAAGGGGGACATGTGTCGTTATTTCATTGGATAGTTAGAAAAAAAGATACATGCATGTGTTGTCAACGTAGTACCTGTCAAAATTATATATATTATCCTGGTGCTGTCAACATAGCACCTGTCAAAGTCATATCAGTTACATTGGTGCTTTCAACGTAGCACCTGTCAAAATCCTATCAGTTATCCTGCGACATTATTGAAAGTTTACTGCAGCATTATTGAAAGTTTACCGCAGCATTATTGAAAGTTTATCTGTCCATAACGGCTACCTAATTGCTAAATGTTACAATGTCCAAATTATTCTTTCTTTGAGTTTAAATTATGAAATTAAAAAAAAAACAAAAAAAAAAAATGTTCGAATTAGTGTCGAAAAAAATAAAATCAAACTAAACTCAATCCCCGATTCCCGACAACGGTGTAAAAAACTTATTCATGAAAATATATTTCGATTCAAGATCACCGTAAGTATATGGTTCGTTAACAAGTAATAAAGTGGATTTTGAGTCTGAATGCTGTCCTTCATAGGGATGGCAACGATTCGATTCGGGGACAATTCGGCCAAAACCATAACCGTACTACCAAATTTTAGGTCATACCATAACCACACGACAACCACATAAGTCGGTTCGATTCGGTTAATAACCACGAAAATAAATTTTTTTTGTAAGTCCAAACTCCAACCGTCAAATTGAGACAAAAAATTATGACGAAAAGTCAATAAAAACAAAAAACACAATACTAAACCAATTTAGCAAACAATATCCCAACTTCCAAATGCAAAATTCGAAATTACAAACAATATTATCAACATAGGTTAAGACTCTTACTAACATAGATCAATCTTCATTCTTCCCCACAACTCTTACTAGCATAGGTCAAGACTCAAAATTGATTCCNATTATTCGAACTCATTATTGACATACTTTATTATTGAGTTTACTTGCCATAATGAAATAATAAATACTTATTTTCAAAGTTACTCTTTCTCGTGGTTCATTACATCATATAAAAGACTTAAAAATGAATTGAGAGTCGTATAATTAACTTAAGTAAAGTCATCATTCCAGACTCTTTTAGTCAATATTAAGGAAATTTAGTCTGTAATTTTCGAAAAAGCCAAATCCAAATCATTTAACAAAATGTCCTTCAAAATCTAGGGTTTTTCCTTGCTTGAAGTTTAATTTTTTCCCAAATTATCAAATTTAAAAGTTTTTAGACCACGATTAAATATTTGATTGTCATTATTTATTGCCGTAATTATTGACATAGGCAACATATTATAATAAAAAGAGTGAGCATTCCAAGTCAAAATTTAGATTATCTTCTTCTCATTTTCAAACGTTCATAATTTAAAAGTCGAAAAAAAAATAAAAAAAAAGACAAACTCTATTGGGCCAAAACTATTTGACTATGTCTAATTGACTAATTTGTAGGGTTTTTGAATATTAAATATTGATACGTCATTTTTCTAACTTATAAACAAAAAAAATTTCAATTTCATATTAATTAAGAGAGATCATACGTGCATACGTATATGTGCTTTGCCACGGTTGAACATAACTAGGGTTGGGCAATGGGCCAAGCCATTTTTTTTATACCCAAAATCCAACTCGACCCAACTTGGTCGTTTTGCAAGATCTTGAATAGTATGAGAAAAACCTTACAAAACTTGAACCCGTACATGAAAAATGAGTGCTATTATAACATTTTGTAATATAACAAAACCTAGCCTCCATTTTTTTAATTTTTTGAATTGTACGTTGAAAATACTTAGGATCCGTTTGATTACAAATGTGGAAAATTGGTGGAAAGAAAATGAATTTTAGGGAATTGAATTGTCTAGAGATTATTTTACTGAGAATTGTAATTAATTGTGTTTGATTGGTATAATTTTCCACCTGAAAAATGTTGAAATTTTAGATCTTTTAATGTTCGTTTGACTATATTTTTCATATAAATTGTCTATTAAAGGGAAAAAATTTTCACAATTGTGGATAAAATTTCTCTCAATTGCAAAAATAAAAAAAATTAAAATTAAAATTAAAACAAAAAAGTTGGCTGGAAAACCAATTCTCATCAAATTGGTGGGAATTTGTTTTCTTCCAATTCAAGGAAATTGCACCCGTGTGAAGCAAATCAAGAAAAGTAAATCCATGGAAAATTTTTTGCATCAAACGAGATAAAATGCAAAGTTGGAAAATGTTTTCCATTTTCCGTGTAAAATCTTGGGCTATCAAACGGGCCCTGATATTTATGTTAGAGATACAATTCAGAAAAATGGAGGCAAGGTATTGTAATATTGCAAAGTGTTACAATAACACTCATTTTTCGATTCAATCCCATTATACTAACACATTTCCATAATTTTTCTTCCGGAATTTTCTCGTCGTTTGATTTGGTTACCATGAGAAGCCTATGCCAACAAGCCCAAGTCTATATGTCCAATTAATATTTATTTTGGGCCATGAAGTGCCCAACAAATCTCTCAACCCAATTGTAGCACATTTGATAATTAACCATAAAAATTACATTTACCACCTTCATTTCTTTTGAAATTCCTAACTTGTCGGTTGGAATTAGTAATAATGGTGTGAGCGAAGGTTTTGGTGAGGGAAGTCAGTGGTAGACATAGAAGGGGGTGCTAGCGGCGGTAGCGACAGAGGCGGTGTTTTTGTTATGGTGATGATGGTATTGACAATTAAATATGGTTCGGATTTCGATTGATATAAAGTTTTGTGGGTGATAGTGATGATGGTAATTACTTTTACAAGTGGTGAGACAGATGTTGTTGGTGTAAAAATGAATGTTACAAGTTGTCGATCAATGGTGGTGGAGTAACAATAATTATTACATGTGGTGGTGGTGATCATAACGACGATGAAAATAGAAGGATAAATCTGTACAATGTATTGTGTTACAAGTGATACGACGGTAATGTTGGCGATGACGGTGGAAATAATGTGTTGAAATGTGTAACATAATTTCACAAAATGTAACACAATGAATTAGAAAATTAATTGCAAAAAAATAAAATAATAAAAATTGATATTTTGAGATACCAAAAAAAAAAAAAATTGAAAATACTGTGGAATTAATATATGTTTTTAATATTTTTTGAATTATTCCCTTAATAATATGTAAATTAGGTCATGTACCTTTTCATCTCTTAAACAATCTTCAAGTTATTTTAAAGGGTCAAAAACTTGAAATAATGTTTTAAGAATTTTTTTTTTTTTTTTCGACTTTTTATAATACTAGTCAGAGTTGAACGTGCATTGTCTGTTATTCTAAAATACTTTATAAGTGATGTAAAAATAATATTTGATACTAATTTGTTTGGAGGATTTGACGAGTTTTAAACGAACTAAAGAAAATAAAATTTAAAAGAAGAAAATTGTACTTTCAAAACTCACTTTTTATTATATAAATTTTGTGCTATGATGAAATACTACAAATGAACAACACTTTTATTCTACACTTGGTATATAAGAATTAATTGCTAATGCATAACTTTAAGCAACCATTAAAATTCATAGATATAGGAATAAAAATAAATTCATTTATAATAACTCTATATTTATATAAATCAAGATTTATTGAGTCTAGGTTAATGTGAATACTAATTAATAGAGAATTAATAACACGAAATTTATGCATGATAAAATTTTTGTAGTATTTATTGCATATCGGAAAACAAAAAGTAAGGTATTATTAAAATCATTGAATTGTAATTAGGTTAAAATAGTCTAAAAAGTCATTCTAAATTGATATGATATTTAATATATTATAAATATAAATAGAGTCAGTTTGACTTTCAACATTTGAAAAGTCAAATACACTCACTATTAATATTTTTAGTATAACCCTTTTCATTAGGATTATTCTACATGTATATTAGGGTTTACACTCTAATGTACATAATGTCTAAGTGACATTTCATCATTAATTAATGGAAAAGCTGTTTTTTCACCCGCCAATGATAAAATGCCACTTGATCATTATGTACACCAGGGTGTCAATCCTATTGCACATGTAGATCTCAACAGTTATTGAATCATACGTTGAAATGGAATTTCGTCTTGACAATTATTTCTTAGTAATTCTCGACAGATTTGTTATGGAATCATCTATCAATTAACCAAGTACAGTTGAGCTGAATATTCTATGTGTGTTTTGGAATAAAACATATGAAATATCATCGTTTGACTTTTTTTTTGCTTTTTTCACGTTATTTGTTCTCACAAATGAATTTCAAGAGCAAGGAATGTGTGTTAATTGTTGAGAATTCAGATTTGTAAATATTCTCGACCATTTCTTGATTATACGATTTGACTCTTATTTATTTTTTTGTGGTACTTATCATAATAATTTACAATCGACTCTTGCTATATATTAGTGGATAGCTAGTCATGTTCAAGCTTAAATCTCTTTTACAAAATCCTCTTTAATGGTATAAGATATTGGCTTTTCTACTTCACGCGTTAAGCTAACTATTATTTTGTTGTTTACATGATTTGACATTTGATTTGTCCCTATCAACATTGTTCGGAGGGAAGGAAACATTACAACTTTTGAGAACTTCTTGCACATCAAAACGTAAGCTATATGTCTGCAACACATTTTTTTAATCATTTGCATTTTCTTACTTCCTTATCAAAAGTTAATTGCTTTATTGTCATCAAGGTTATGGTTTCATATGCTTGTGTTGTGTATGTGCATGTGTGTTCATTTACCTATCTCATTATAGAAGTCGAGAAATTGTACTTTTTGCGTTTCTTTATTATGCGAAAATATGCACTTTTAATTACCAGTACTTCGTACATAACACAAACAAACATAATTATCTTTAAGTGAACTGTTTAATTTGTCAAAATGAAAGTCTCGACAATTATGAATGCCCGACATATGAAAAATTATTGACTGATCAGTTATGTGACTCATCCGTTGAGATGAATTGTCATTCTCGACAAGTTTTTATTATTCTCGACAAATGACTAAATTTCGACAAATTAGTTGAGTCATCTGTCGATATGAACTTTCGTTCTCGACATTTAAAGTCATTATTTCTCGACAAATGACTAATTCTCGACAAATTAATTTTGCAATCATCGGTCGACTTGTCCAACTGTGGTTCATCTGAACATTACATGTGTTTTACATTAACATGTACGAATTATTATGATCTAATTATTTTGCGTTCTTGTTGTACCTTGTTCTGACAGATAAATTTTGAATTTATAGTTCCCAAAAATATGCGTTTGCACGCCCACATTTCTCAAAGGAGCAATTTCAAGTTTATGAAAATCGTATTGGAGAATTTTGATGATCGACAATGGGAAGATTTCAATAACTCATGCCTTGGGTTCCTAGCCGAGTTGCCTGATATCAATTCTCGACCCAATTAATCCAACGACTAATATTCATATCGATTTAAACTGATAAGGCAAATGAGTTATGGTTGAATGTACGGGGCAACTAGCAAGGTTCAGACTGCAAGAATATACATTCATGACTAGATTAATATGCGGTTTTGTTCAGGATGGTGATGAGTTTACTAAAGTCATTAAAAAAAGGAAACTAAGGAACAAATGCTTCAAATTCATGGACAAGATTTCATGTGCTCAACTGGAGAAGGATTTTTTTTCATTGTCGATACCCCGAGCTAATCGATACATGCTCGCCTTACTTTAATTGTTGAAGGAGTATTCAATGCTCCGAATAATAATGTAGGTGATAAGTACGTTTTTACATACTTATTTTATTGTCAAACATGAGCAATTATTGATTAATATGTTGGAATATAGCTTAATTCTATGCAATTCATATTTTGTAGGACAAGTGATGAATGTAACGAAAATAAGGAGAAACAAGTGAAAAATGACCAAAATCGAAGAAAGTGAAAGTTTAGAGACTAAAGTGTAAATATTCAAAAATTATGCCGGAACTCACGATAAAGGTTCGAGAGTGCTAAGGATAGATTGGAAGCAATTAGAAGTAAAAAATGAATGGAATATTATCAAATTAATTTCCAATTCGCATAAGATATATATTCCAGATTTTTAACCGAAAATTGA
>OU503057.1:12292111-12305104 GCA_912172775.2 Fraxinus pennsylvanica
AATCAAACTATTTATTGAGTTTCAATTTCAATTATTTGTTGTTGAGATTGGTTTAACAATTATTATATCCTTCATAGATTCAGTCATGCTTCTTCTATCATTAAATTGAACTAGTTGTTGAATTTTAATCTCAATTTTACTTTTTTGGAGGATTGATTAATGCCTTATGCTTGATGTATATGGTCAATCTTTGATCTTGTTCCAATAAAATTGTGCGAATATGTCTTAAGTCTAAATTCTAGAATTAAATTTGTAAATTAAATTGAATTTCACGATATATCTTCCGATTAGAATGTCGGGATGAAAGCCTCTAATTGTGTTATAAAAATGAATAATTGATATGATTGATCCAATCCAATTGAGGGAATTCCGACACTTCACTGTTTCGAATTATTGATTTTAATTTCACTTTTCAACATTAAATTTTATTACACATTTGAGAGAACAATTCAACATTTTTTATCCTTTAAATATTCTTCCATCTCCCTATAGATACGACACATCAAAACTGTGCTACAACTACCGCGTTATTCTTTGGGCATAATCAGTAGGTATCAATATCGACAAATAGTGTGAGAAAATTTGTTAATATTATGTTAAACACAATTTAATGGTTGTGTATTAAATGACAATAATTGCTTCCCCCCAAGAATTTGATTATAAACACGATTTGGTGATTGAATATATCTCTGCTTATGTATCTCTGATAATTGTCATTTCTCATATTATGTGTTTGTTGGATGTAGAGTGGATGTTGTTATCTTTGTGATATGAGAACTTATAAATTCGTCAATCTTTGTTTTCTCTACCATTTATTTATGTCGTAGACATTTGAGGCTTGCTCTTATTTTGGTATTTATTATAATGCTAGTTCTTTTATGCATGAAAATTATAAAGAAAGATAGACTAGTCGGGAAAAAGAAGCGAATAATGCTTCTTCCATTATCTATTTAGAAATTAATTAAGTGAAAACTATTTTGTAATCATGTAGCATGTAAGAATCCTTGGCCATTACTTTTATTGTACTAATTTTTTGTGTGTTTGTCTCCTATTAATGGGATAAAAATAGAGTAATGAATAGTATTTTTATTGGTTTTGTGTAGAGTATTTTATTGGGTGAATGTGTGGTGAAGAATCTTACTATAATAAACAACTTTTTGGAATAATGGTAAACAAACAAGGGCTTTGTTTCTTTTAGACGATTGGTTACTCATTATCTTTGACATATTTGTTGGTTTGTTTGATTAGCACATGATACCATATGATTTCCTAATTGAGTTCTGTTTATGAGAAGTTTAGATATCAAAAAATCTCAGGACGATTGCTCTTCTTGTTTTAACGTATGTAAAATTTATTTCCACATCTAATACACATATCAAAAGTAAAATAAACAATATTAATAAAACTACTTAAATCATGTTTTCTCATCTTGAATGTTTTCTAATAGTAAATGATATGTTCTTTAGGCAAGGCAACTGGTAGGGTAAAAAAGTACTCATGATCATTGATTACCACCAACAATAAAGGAAACTTTATGATAAAATGGTACTCATAATTTAAAATTCACACTCCCCATAAATTGTGGACAAAGTTTAGGGGATAAAGGTACACATAGACCTTAAACCGACACACCAATTGTTACTCAAGTAATAACTTTAGTTGTGATTTTGTGGTTGTGTACTAAATGACCATAGTTGCTTCCCTCCAAGAATCTGATTATAAATAGCATTGCATGACTTTCTTTTCATTTACAATATTAGTAGCCTCTGTACCTCTACCATGTAAGGGGTTATTCAAGTTCTCATTTAATGGTGCAGCCCTAATAGTAAAAAATAATGTTTCGGGGTACATTATTATTTGAGACACTTTCCGATTGATCAATCTCATCATGTTGTACGTTTCGGTGAACTTCTGCCTCGACAAACGAATGATTTTGAAAATTTGTATCCCTACTCATGTCAACAATTAAAAGCTCGATTTTCAAAATAGTAAAGTATATAACAGTTTCATTATGAACTGATATGTACCAATTTAAATCTTTATCTCCGCGTACTTCAATCGGAGGTATATTCATGTTCTAAACTTTGAACTTCAATTCAATTTGAGTGTGGGGATAAAAAATAACAGGTTTGTTCTTCAATCGTAACATAAGTCTGACTAGGGTGATACTTGTTGAAACTACGATTGAAGTAGTTTTGTGCCCTCTCCACTTCCATTCATCATATACATGAACAAACTTTTCATCATTCGACAAGATGAATCTCAATGATTACTTATACATGAAAAGTTGAGATTGCAATGGTAATAATTTTGCAAAATCATTTATTAGCATGAAAATGGCACATTTGAATATTTAAATCTATACAATAGTAAATAGGTGAAATCGACAGTTGAAATGTCTATCCCGACAATTTTCAAATGTCAAATTGGATAGTTGAACGGTCAGAAATGACGGGAAGCATGTAATATGTGTGTGATTGGAACAAATTCTTCATAACATTAAAAAATAGGTGAAATCGACAGTTGAAATGTCTATCCCGACAATTTTCAAATGTCAAATTGGATAGTTGAACGGTCAGAAATGACGGGAAGCATGTAATATGTGTGTGATTGGAACAAATTCTTCATAACATTAAGTATTGTCATCAATAATATTATACTACCAAGTGACAAAATCTTCTTCTTAAATAATTTGCACAGTGAATCATTAAAGATGCAATCCTTCAAAACATTTATTGAGTTTGATTGGAAGAAATTATTCAAAACATTAATGGTGATCATCAATTCTCAACTACAAATGACAACATCCTCCGAAATAAATAACTCAATGTTTCATTAAATATTGAATCCTTCACAAAATTTTGTAGATGGTATTGATATCTTCATTCCAAAAAATTTGAAAAACCAAACAATTCGAAA
The DNA here is from genome assembly GCA_912172775.2 of Fraxinus pennsylvanica. NCBI lineage: Eukaryota > Viridiplantae > Streptophyta > Magnoliopsida > Lamiales > Oleaceae > Fraxinus > Fraxinus pennsylvanica. Next base: position 12,295,031 of record OU503057.1, read on the forward strand.
ATTTCAAATAAATATGACCATATTGTATTTAACATTTCAAAAAGTAGTAAGTTATAAGATAAAAATATAAATAATTTCTAACATGTTAACTTCTCAAAATAGAAGATGAATCCAATAATAATTTCTTCTTGGCGAAGGAAGGAAGAAGATAGAAAGTTAAGATTTGTTAAAGGTAAAAGAAATCGATTTATGCCCACTTTTCAAAATCTTCTTTTTTAATTAAAAAATTCATATTATCTAATCTAATATACATATATCAAAATTTTATATTACACAAATTAAATCATCATATCATTGTATTAATGGAAATTCAAATCAAGCATTAAATGATCCCAAAAATGTATCACTAAGGGTAATTTGGACATTTCACACCAAAAGTGACATTTTTGAGCATCATTAGTAAAAGTGACAAATTTTGGTGTATTTTCAAATTTAATAACATATATTAAAAATCACCATATTTTTATTATGATTGCATTTAATAAAATTGAAACCTTCACTACTCCACTATTTAAATTATCCATAATCCTAACATCAACAAAACGAAGTATACAAACCACCCAGTGTTATTCTACATTGCTAACGAAAGTTTCCATTTAAGAACTTTTTTAACAAAAACTTGAAGCGATCGTAGATGAACGAAGTCGTTGCAGTTTTTCGTATGTCATCATTTGATAATTTATAAATTATTTATAAAGACGAATAATAACATATACAAATATATGTTATATTTTAACTAAATTTATAAACCATTTGTAAATTGGTTGTCATACGAGGCTAAATTGTTAATTATCTACTTAGATTATTCTGTCCCTTGGTAATGTCATCTATGACTATCATCTTATGGTTACAGCCATTGAAGACCAACAAACAGTAAATGTACATTACTATAATGCCCTTTCAGCTCATTTATGCTATTATGAGAAGAACTGATTGCTACTACTTTTATCTGAATTTTGTACAAAAAATAAGCGCAGAATATAAAGAAAAAAACTGACAGTATTTAAAAACTAATTTCATGTAAATAAACTCGTCAGAAATCATTTTGGTTACATATAATCCATCAAAATGAGTCCTAGTAATACCATAAAGATATTTCACATATATTTCTATTACTTTAATTTATACTTCATTATTTCTATAGATTTGAAGGCTCGAAGAAAAAGATTTAATGGGTTGAAAAGGAAATTTATGTGTATATTTGCTTTATTTTTTTACTTTTGGGTTATGTGAATACATTGGTGAATGAATCTTGTTATTTTGTGTTTTTAAACGTCGACTATATTTGTTATTTGGATAATTAGTATATAATGTTCATACCTTTTAATATTATCATGTAAAACACTCATACTTTTCACTGGTTTAGTATTTTCGCTCTTAATTACACATTGCGCAAACCGTCCTTCCGTCAATTTTTTGTTAATTTCTCCGTTAGTCAACCCAAAAAAAAAAACGATTTGACCACATTTTAATTATTAATTTTGAAGGAAAAAAAATTATAAATTTATATTTCCTCAATAAAATAATCAAATAATTAAATAAAAAATCCAACAAAAAGATAGAGAACTGTTTTTCTTTCCCAACCAACCTCACCAACACTCCCACCCTATCATATGCCACCCAAAACCCATAGTCACCACACGCCGTCGACAACTTTTTCCCTCGCAGCAGGCGGAGGGATCTCTGACTTGTCAGGAATTATTAGGAGCAATTATCCAAGGCCCAAGCCCACACCACCAGGCCCAAGTGAGGTATTATCCCAAAACCAATTGGCAATGGGTGGAGTAGCCAACTTGGAGTATATAAAAAAAAAAAACGATTTGACCACATTTTAATTAATTTTAAAGGAAAAAAAATTTTAAATTTATATTTTCTCAATAAAATAATCAAATAATTAAATAAAAAATACAACAAAAAGATAGAGAACTGTTTTTCTTTCCCAATCAACCTCACCAACACTCCCACCCTATCATATGCCACCCAAAACCCATAGTCACCACACGCCGTTGACAACTTTTTCCCTTGCAGTAGCCGGAGGGATCTCTGACCTAATTTTCCCCTCATCATCCTTGTCCTCATGTTCTCCTCCTTACCTAAATATACATCTTTCATATTATTCATTCAAGATCCTCCTAAAAATCTCGAGCTGAAATAATCTTTGATCTGATCTATATAAATGAAGACAAGAATCCAGTTACAAATTTATACTCATCACAGTGTGCACACAAGCTATATGAACAAGAAATCAAATTATCTCCTTAGCTTGAATTGCAGCCCAGTTACAAAATTAACTCAAGGCAAAAGGTAATTTAATTTTCTTCTTCCTTTTCTCCTTCCATTTCCTTTTTCTTCTTCCATTTTCTCTCTACCGTTCTCTTTGTGTGTATATGCTGTGTGAAAATAGATTTGTATGCAAATGAATTGCATTGATACAAAGGTTCTAAAATGCGGAATGTATGACAATGCGTTTTGTTCGAACATCAAGTATTACAAGAATATGGGGTGTCTATGCGAATCATATACGTAATTATACATCTTTCAATTTTAATATTATTTTAAATATTCTAAACCAATAAATAAATAAAATAATGAATTCTTTAAACTTTATACATATTTTTCAATTTTTCCAAAAAAAAAAAAAATGTAAATATTACTTATAATCATAAATGCTATAATTGCTTGAACTTTATATATATTCTTCAATTTTTTAACAAAAACATAATGTTCAATATCATAAATACAACAATTACATGGTAATCAATTCCTAAAATTAGATTAGAGATGAACATTGGCTTAAAAAAATTCGAAATATTTTCTAACTTTTTATCGGGTTCCAATTCAAACTGCTCTTCATTCAAATCATCTTCCGTGTCATTCGATGTACAATTATTTTCATTGGGCTCCTTATTTGAACTCGAGAACTTCTATTACCTTGTGTAAATGGTAGTATACATTATTAACCTCCTACTCATCATCACAACCTTCAACAATCCAAAATTGTTCATTATTAGCATCACTTGTTAGTAAAATTAGAGAAAGACAGTAGAAGAAGGAGGCTAGGCTCGACGTAGATAATTTGCAATTCTATGAAAACATTGTAATGAATTTTGATTTTTTTCAATGTCAGAAACCTTACAGATTGTTCTATGTAATTCATGGGATTTGGTGATTTGGGTTAATTTGATGCTTGTGGGGGCTCAATTTGCCCTTTTTTTAATAGTTATAAAAATAAGGCAGACTTCGTTAGGCTAATTTTCATACAATTTGTAACACAAATGCGTGCGCATTGTGGTGTTTTAAGTGTTCATATGCGGTCAATGAAATGGATTGATCTCATTATCAAGCGCATACCTCATATGTGAAGTGTTTCAAAATAGTATCGAGCATATGCTCGCATTTTAAAACACTGGATTGATATAAAGGGGTGGCATGGTGAACAATTCTCTATTTTTTGGTTTATCTTTTATTTAAATTTTTTATTAGTTTATCGGGAAAATATAAAATTATAATTTTTCCTCTTTAAAATTAATCAAAATGTGGTCAAATATTTTTTTGGTTGACAAATATGCAATTATAGGTGAAAATGCGAAAAAATAGAAGGTAATGATATTTTGCACAATAATATTTAAATGTACGGACGTTACATGTTAATTATGCATGTTATTTTGTAAGAACTAAGATGTATCATATCATTTAATTTAATTCTATGTTGTTTTAAATAGTGAAAAAGTGAATTATGGTACAAAATTAAAGGTAATTGGCTTCCGGTTCGGATTTAATTAAATTTTGACTGACCATTTCATTTACAAAATACTCCATACTCTGAAGAGAAATGATCATTGCCCATGCCTAAGCATAACATAATACAAAATCAAAGTTAATATCTAAAGTATTGGAGTCTCAATATGCTAATTGGAAAGTGTTTATAATCTTGTCTAATGCTCTAAAAAGTCTGTCTAATCATGAGGCTCGGGCGAAATACCATGCATAGGCAATAAGTGTCTAGTGGTGCTTTACTAAAAAAATTTTTATGCTTTTAAAAGTCTTTTATTTGATTTTAGTTTCAAGTTTTTAAATAACTTTATTGGTACAAAAGTGAAAAATGAAATTATGTTACAAAATTTCAAGTAGGAGCTGTCTAGTTAAAAACTGAAACTATGACAAATAGTCTTGATTTTGCATTTCAAAAACTTGAAAATTGTGTAATTGACTAATTATAGAAATTATTAAGTAATTATAGTATTTTATAATCTTAGATGTTTGATATATATTATTTTAATTATTAAATAATTTTTAGATTGATTAAAAATCTAAAATAATTTTAAAAATAAGAAAATACCGTTTTACGCTTAGACCTGTAATCATGAAACTTTGTCTCCAGGCCTAACCAAGCTTTACGCTTTTTAAAGCACTGATTTTGTCAAAGGTAAATCACTTTTTATCCATATATTTCATAGGAACTACAAATACTACCAACTTTTGCTTCAGGTCATTTTTATATGTTTATAAACACTTCCTAAAAATACTCTAAATATATCGTAGTGTATTATGGTAGAAATTGATGCTTGTAGTTCCACTCATAGTTATCAGAATCAACCCAAACAAATTTCTAGGGTACGGTTAGTGGTAAAACCGGTATGTCAACGTTTCAACTGATGGATCATTGCTAAAATATAGTTCCAATTAATAAATATTTTTAAAACAAGGTGAAATATATATTTTATTTTATATCATTTTACTAAAATTGACTATACATTTTGCGCTCACATCAATTGCAAAAGTTCAGCAAGTGTCATAGTGGTCAAGGTTCTAACCTTCTATACAATTTGTGCAGTTTGAATCTCTCTTTGTACGGATACGTGATAATATTTTTTTATGCACCAATTTGGTAAAAAATCAGTGACATTGAATCAAGAGTGATGCTACATTGCCAGGGGGGAGTGACACCCCCCCTGACAGAGTACTCACATTGGGGGGGAGGGGGACTTTTTTTTACATTTTTTATTTGCCCGGGCCCCACGTCGGTCCCACCCTCTTTGTGAGGGTCGGTCATCCAAATGGGCAAACCCTCTTGTGAGGGTCGGTCATCCAAGTAGGCAGCCGTCTTCTGGCAAAGGAGCAAAATTCTTGAATCAATTTCGATTTTCTATGAAACTGTAAAGTTCGGATGACCGTTAAACCATCTGAGTGGTTCTTGATTGGTTTATTTGAAAATGGACCAAATAATACCATTCAAACTGGACCACTGTCCTGTTTGATGGTTCTCGAGCTAGATCAATCAATTGATCGTTTCGATTTGATTCTTATAACTATAGTTCCACCATTGACATGTGCTTCATAGTGCTGTACACCCTTGCCAACGTACACCCTTGCCAACATGGCATGTCAAATGACTAGAGATGGCATGGTCTGACTTCAAAGAGGACATAAACGAACCAAGAATTACTAAGTATTTTATAAATAAAATTGTTGGGTCCAATTTTAATTATGGAACCGAATCGAAATCGAATTGTTCACTTTGATTTGGTTTGGCTTAGTTTCGTTCGATTTCATACCATAATTAAATTTTCAATATTTTCATGATTTAAACAATTCCATTTTCTTAAAGTTTGAAACAACAGATCATTAATATATACAAAGTTTGAAACGAGACAACTGAATTTAACAAATGATATTTGGGCACTTAGTGACTGGGAAGATTATTTTAGAAAAAAATTAAAATATTTTAATAGATTCATAACAAAAAATAAAAATAAAAAAATGACAAATTTTTGTTGTTTTGATCTGGGTCTAGAACCAAAAATCGAATTGAACTGTACATGTCAATTATCGATTATAATACTCATTATCCAATTTAACCTAAAAAGAACTGTTCGATTCGATTCATGAGTTTTACGTATCCCTACACACATGTGTTAATTAAGAAATCACGCAAGCACGTTTCTCTAAGGCTAATAACTTGATTGACTCCTCTCTCATTCTCTCGGCTAAAGCGAAGAGGCCATATACAATAACCTCACTCACCCTCAATCAATTTCCAAGGCATTGAGGCCACAACCAAACGCTTCGTCAATGACCGTCTAAGAGGCGATCAAGGGAGAAACAACCCTTAGCCGCACCATATGGGCTTGTTGACTCCAAGGCGGTTGAAGTCCGATTCCAATTGTCTTGTGCAAGTTGCAACCTAATACGTTTTAAGTAACGTAACATCTAATTGATGTGACAACAAATGCTACATGACAAACTACATTGAATTATTATTAGATGACATGATCAACATTGTTGATCACCTATTTGTTACAAGAAATCCACTTTGTCCTGGGCATGATAGCAATTAGATTTTCATCTTATTTAGTGCCCGAAGTCTTCCTTTAGTGTGATGCCCATAATTCTCAAGTGTTATATAATCGAAAGGTTCGTAACAATTGAGGTTCTTATAATATGATCTGAATCGTACGCTTTCTATTTGATTTTTGGATTACATGGAAAATCATAAATTTATAGGATTGTAAAGGGATTGTTACGATCATAGTAGGATATCAACAAGATCGCAATATTGATAAAGTTTAATATGCTATACCTTTTTAATTTTTTATTAACGTGAAAAATATTATACTATTTTAATTATTTAACATTTATTAAAATATCTCGATCCTTGTCCGATTCAACAATCCGATTCTCAAGATCTTCCATGTTTTCAAGTTTGAACTACGATCCACATACTATAACTCTAACCGGGCAAGGACCAGCTAGGAAATTTCTCCTTTAAAAACTATGCCTCTATTTGATATCAATTAAATTACGAATTTTAATTTAAATTAACAATTAATTTCAATTATATATTTTATGAGTCTCACAATTTTTCAATTATATATTTCATTAATTTTTATCAAAATCCACAAAATCTGATTTTAATCCCACAAATCAAGAAACATTATTATAATGAAAATAATACAAATTAATAAAAATCTATATCTATATTCAATAAATGTCTATCTGCCACCGGTAGAAAGTGGGCCCACATAAATATCTTTTTAACCAGAGTTAGGGCAATTGTTTATTGATGTACGTATATTCCAATAATATCCCCTCCACTCATCCAATTATAGGTCTTATCTTTTTCCAAAATTATTTGATTGCGACCCCTCTTTTTTTTTTTTCCTTAAAAATGAAAAAGATATCGTTTTCCCTTCCCAAAAGCCAAAACAAATAAAAGGTTGAGTTATGTTTTTAAAGATCGCATTCTACAATTTAGATAGTATTTATAATTTGGAAAATAAAATTTTTGAAGTACTCTAACAAACCTTATATCTAGGATTTAATTTTATTATTCCCAAAAAATATTTATTATTTTTTCTTATCTTTTATTTTCAAGAATTTTCTTTCAAATTATTATATTATTATTTTTCATTAAAAATTGAAATACTTTTAAAACATTAATTATATAGAGTATGTTCTCTAAATTAAAATGTTGATTTAAAGAATATCTCGGAGTATGATTTTAAAAATCGACTATTTAAATTAAAGAACATTTTATTTTTAAAGAGTTTCTTGTAGATGCTCTTAGACATTAAAAACGTTCATAAAAAAAGTGAAATTGTGCAGCCAAACACGGCCGACGTAAATTACTCCTCCTTAACCATGGTATAATGGAAAAAGCTGAAAAGCGCAATGCGCACACGGTTTAACCTAAGCAACCCTAGTTCTAGACCTGACCTTTTCCGCCTATATAAACACTGTATTTTCCCAATTCCGCTCTCATCCCTTCTATTGAAAACCCTTCTCCTTCTTCCCGATTCCGTTTCAATATTTCAATTTAATGGCGTCTGCAGATGTTGAGTACAGATGCTTTGTTGGTGGTCTAGCCTGGGCCACCACTGACCAATCCCTCGAGCAAGCCTTTTCTCAGTTTGGCGAAGTCATCGAATCGAAGGTCCGTTAGTCGCAGAGATCGGATCCGTCTCGATTCGGCTTTGTTGACTGCTGTTACTATGTTACTGTGTTACTGTTACTGAGTTACTGTTACTGAGTTACTATTTGTGTTACTGTTATTTTCCCCTGAAATGGTACGTTCCATCTACCTTTTTTTACCAGGAGATGAGGATCGAATCGCCTTTCAGTTTTTGTTATTGTATATTTATAGATCTGTTTAGATCTGATGGTTTTTTTTGAATGTTTGATTTAGATCATTAATGACCGCGAGACTGGAAGATCAAGGGGGTTCGGATTCGTGACCTTCAAGGATGAGCAATCGATGAGGGACGCAATTGAAGGAATGAATGGCCAGGATCTTGATGGAAGGAGTATTACTGTAAACGAGGCTCAATCTCGTGGAAGTGGAGGAGGCGGAGGTGGCGGCGGTGGATTCCGTGGTGGCCGTCGTGAGGGTGGCGGCGGTGGATACGGTGGTGGCCGTCGCGATGGAGGATACGGAGGAGGCAACGGAGGTGGATATGGCGGTGGATACGGGGGAGGACGTGACCGTGGATATGGCGGTGGCGGTGGCGGACGTGGATATGGTGGTGACCGTGGTTACAACAGAGGTGGTGATTCCGATGGCAGCTGGAGGAATTAGATTTAGGGTTTCATCATGATTTAGTCATTATTTACATGTTCTGTTCGTGATTTTGATCGTATGTTGGGTTCTTTGTTTGGTGTTACTATCGTTTTTGACCGCTGGGTATTGTTTGTTACTTTCGCTATGTATGAATTTTTTTTCATGGAGTCCTATGAGTGAAGTAAATTGTGAGTTTTACATAAATTAACTTCGATCTCTGTTTGTGAATTACTATTCTCATACGTTTCAAATCAAAACAATTATTTTCGATTAAGATTTGATTTATAATCATGTTTAAGCAAAATATAAACAAATAACATATATTGAACAAAATATTAGTACCTGTTTGTTCCACGTTATTTTAACATAACAATAAATTTTTGGACACTTATCTTCAAAATAGTGGTCCCACCTTGAGAGAAAGCGGTCAGAAATTACCTCCGATATCATTGCTCAGGGGTATCAGACAGCATTTTTGACCACTTTCTCTCGTAGTGAGACCCACCTTCTTTAAAAACAGGCTCCAAAAGAGTATTAGAGCCTGTTTGGTAGAGATTTTTGGGGGAATAATTGATTTTTGAATAGTGATATGATGGGAAATGTGTGGTTGAAAAAGAAGAAAAAATTATTGATGTGTTGGAAAATATTATTTTATTGAAGAATGTGTGGTTGAAAATGAGTAGAAGAATAATAATGAAAAAAATAATGTGTACCAAACAGGGCCTAACTATGTAAAATATAAGGCATACCTTCCTGGGAATATTATATGTTGGTTTAAACAAGTGCCTATAATTAGAGCTTGTTTGGTATGGATTTTTTGAGGAAAAAAATTGATTTTGAATAGTAATATGATGGGAAATGTGTGGTTGAAAAAGAAGAAAAAATTATTGATGTGTTGGAAAATATTATTTTATTGAAGAATGTGTGGTTAAAAATAAGAATTGATTTACTGTAGAAAATCAAAATCCATACCAAACAGGCCCTTATTTACTCAATCATGATATGAATAGTCAGCAACAACCGTTCAACACTTCAACCAATTTGAAGGTTTTGCAATTGTGATGATTGAAGAGTATTTTATGTAAGATTATAAATTACTTGGAAAGGTAATCGCCTAATTTTGGGTCTAATACGAATTTGCATTTTAATTGGGATGGGTTTATTTTTAAATTTTTTTCTATTTATTTATTTATTTTTTTGTAATTGATTTGGCAGTGTACTAAAAATTGAAATTTAAACCAAACTACTTCGAAGCAATTCAATTCGACCAAAATCAAAATGTTGATGGATTCATGTGGACTAAAAATAATGGTTTATTCGATTTTGTGGTTTGATAATTTCGTTGTTCAACCCTACACGTTACTCATTTATTCAAATCGCTGTAAAGTAAAAGTGGCATTTTGTTTATTTGTCCTAGTCACAAAAGAACGTGGTTGTTACCTAGTTTGTGGGAAACAGTTCTGTATGTTTGTTTCAGTTGCTATTTCTTGTTTCTAGACGTTGAATGTAGGCCTATT
>OU503057.1:12305606-12359868 GCA_912172775.2 Fraxinus pennsylvanica
AAGAATTTGTTTTCCTCAAAAAGGTCGAAATTTTAGAAAGTTGGAAAACATTTTTCCGGAAAAATTTTGCCTATCAAACACTACAAAAGTTGGAAAATGAAAAATGTTTTCCATTTTTCATGAAAAATATGGCGTATCAAACGGAGAGCCTAAAAGAGTTTCTGCTTGGTGAAAGGCAGTAGCTTTCTCTCTAAAGCAGCAACAATCATCGATGGTCACTGACAAACTCTGTGCAACCCACAATTCTCCTTTTTGATGGTCACTATGATTACTGGAGTATGTCGAATGGAAAACTTCTTCAAATCAATGATTAATGGCAAGTTGTTTATGAAGGAATGCCAGAGCATGCACTTGACACAGCAGTTACAGATGCACAAAATGAAGGCCAACAATTGAAAGATCTTAAGGCTAAGAACTACTAGTTCCAAACCATTGAGCGCTCAATCCTTGAGACTATCCTCTACAAAGAAACCTCAAAGAAGATTTGGGACTCGATGAAAAAGAAATGTTGACACCCATGCATAAATGGAGTGAAATTCGTTACTTCCACTAGACGAAAATTGCTACATGCCTTATGAAAATAAGACCACAATGCTAAATTATCGAGTAAATTAATTGAATGTTCATTAAACTTATTCTTTATTATTTACACATAGCTTACTGAACAAAAAAAGGTTATACATTGCTTATTAATCTACTCAAAACTATTTTCTATCTATCACTGAGATTAATGTTGAATACCTATTTTTTTTGTTTCTAGACGTCGAATGTAAGCCTATTTAAATGCTCATTGAATAAGAGATGTCGAGAATTCAGCCTCTTTTATATTCCAATACATATTTCTGTTTCTTAAGTAAATAGTAGAGTTTCTCTAGCTCTCTCTCGACAAAAACATCAATCATCCATGGCCGGTGACAACTTTGTGCAGTTTGCAATTCCCCGTTTTGATGGTCACTATGAATATTAGAGTACGTTGATGGAGAATTTTTGAGATCAAAGGATTACTAGCAAGTTGATTATGAAGGAATACCATAGCATGCACTTGGCACGGCAGTGATAGATGCACAAAAGGCACAAAATAAAGGCCAACATTTAAAAATCTCAAGGCTAAGAATTAACTGTTCCAAGCCATTGAGCGATCAATCCTCGAGAATATCCTCTACAAAGAAACCTCAAGAGTAGATTTAGGACTCTATGAGCATTAATTTAATTAAAATGAGCATTCATTAAATTTATGATTATCCTCTAAAAATGATAAGTTCAATGAGCAATCATTTAATTAAGTTGAAATTTAACGTCATTAATATGCCACGTTTGATTTTCATCGGATGTGGTGATTTCCCTCAAGTGGAAATAAAAAATTTCACTCAGTAGTGGATGTATAATCATTTTAATAGATGGTGTTGTTCAATGAGCAAGTAGTAACATCAAGATAAAGCAAATTTGTTAGAAAGATTTGACATAATTGCATGTAACAGTAGATGATTGGATGAAACAACTGACTGTGTTTTAAACTGTCTAATGATAGATTGCACGCGACATTATATAAACCTTGATATTTATGTAGCATGATTGTAAATTTAGGCTTTGTCTGAGTGCGCTTCTGGAAGGAGAAAAACCAATTATTTGCCTGTTGTAGCCCACCATTGTTGACCTCTCTCTTAGTGTTGGGTCCCAGCTGTCTCCTCCAACGGCCATATTCTTGCTTTTAATATATGAAAATAGCAAAATCGGACAGAACCATTCATTTAATTAGCTCATCCCCCAGAAGGAGCGAAAAATGCACACGAACGGGGCAGATAAGAAAAGTGGCAAAAGAAACTTTGACAAAGACATAATGATAAACTACCATTATTTTTTTTAAAATTTCTAACAAACTATGAACTAGATTTAAATAATTCACAACTACTCCAAAAGAAATTATCTCAATTTCCTTCGAGTTAAGGTAGAAATCAAAGATCATGAGCGATCGATCCATCACAACAATCATCAATTTCTTTGTACTCATTCCAGTTCGCCCGAAGAATCTTTTTGTTGTTGATCACGGAGGTACCATCTTCCTGGGATTTAATTTCACTATATGCAGGATCACATGTTGAACAATACTGCAACCATGTCTCTAGTTTTAAGCGTGGAAAAATCTTGAATTTTGGCAAATAATTTATTTGTTTCCTAATTTGCTTCAACTTCGGCTAACACAGCCGGTGGATCGTTCTCAATCAAAATAAATGCATTTCTCTCATACTGTAAATCCTTAGAATTTACAATACAAAATCTCCAGAAACCTGGAATTGCAAGTAAAGAAAATTGAAAGAAAAATCCCTTTCATTCCAGGTAGAGATAGAGTATTAACTCGAGCAAGTTTCTCGACGCAACCACACCTGATACGAACAAATTAAAATGTGATATAAGTAATCACGAAATTAAAAGCGACTCAAACATCATAATGTGTAATGAGGTTCTTCTAATTCAATTGCATAGAGCGGGAAACAATATTATTCTTTTTGATTTAATCACACGTTTGAACAAACAAAAAAATTTCAACAAAATAGCTAACCCATTAAATAAATAATCAGAAACCATCAAGCCAGGAAACTCCCTAAAGTACTATGGGAACCTCATGTGACCACTTTTCTTGATATTCTCACGTGAGGCAAAAACTTCGATCAATCGCTAGGATTCTTTCCAAAATTTCAATCCAAACTAAGATATGTTGAAGGAAATCAAGACTATTTGAGGTCTATCATGGGTGCTTCTTTAGTCGTGATTATTTAATTAGGAAACATCATAATGTAATGAGGTTCTTCTCAGTCGTGATTATTTGAAGAGCCTCTTGGAGCATAATTTTTAGAATTGATTTTTTGAGTAGGGAACATTTCATTTTTGAAGAGCCACTTGAAAATACTTAAGTCCATGTTTGATAAAAAATAAAATCTAGATTTTTATCAAAGTCAATGTCAACAATTAATTTTAACTATATTTTATGTGATCCACAAATTTAAAATCACATATTTCATCAATTTTTATCAAAACTTGCTAAAAATATGATTTTAATGTCCACCTAACAGGACCTAAGGCTAAATTTAAAAACGGGACAACTAATCAATTAGAATTAGACAAATAATGTCAATTATAGAAGACGATACCGAACAAGGCCTGATTGGCACTCGATTAGTGAGAAAACTTTGGCATTTAACCGATGTGAAATAAAGATGGAAACATAGACCAATTTATAAGAGTTTCTACTACTCCTCTTAATAATGTTGATATTTTAATATGGAACCAAAATTCTTAATATGGTATCATAGTCCATTAAGCTCTAACGAGCAATTCGATCCGGTTAAGATTTCAAAAGTGAACATACGAATTTCAAAATTGGTCTACTCAAACGAGCCATCATTTTGCGGGGGCATATTAATGAATAGAATCCCACATCGAATAAAGATGTAAACATAAACCAACTTATAAAAGATTGAGTTACTCCTCTTAATAAAGTTGACATTTTAAGATGAAATCTCAATTCTTAATATGAAATTTATCCCTTAAAAAAATGTTTTTATTCTATTGCTCTTAAATTATCACAATTATGCATTTACATGAAAAAACACAATGCTAAAAGGTCAAAATATAAGTAATATAAATAATATTTTTAATTAGTTCAAGTCGAGAATAAAGTAAGTTAAATATTTGAAAATGTATAACATTGAAGAAAGTGATACTCATTTCTCCTTGAACTAAAATATGACAAGGTGATTCTCAATTCCAATTTCAGTTACAAGAATACTAATGGCAAATGGGGAACCAAATCTTTCTCAAGTTCATTTCAATGGAGGTAATAATATGTCATTTGGAATTGGATGCAATGTGTTGACGTCGAAACTCTCCAAAGATGTTGCCCAACAACCATGCTACTTGAAACTGCCAGAACGGATGTTGGTAATTGTGGTCGACCGTTAGAAGTTAGAGGCAACTAATTCAACTTTGACGAGTTAATTTACCTAGTAGTGAAATTCAAACAGGAAGATATTTTGTACTTGGAGTAAATACTAACGGAATCTATAGAGCTGGTAAGTGATGTTGCATTCTTAATAAGCCTCTTCTATCTCCACTTTTTGTGAGATTGAAATCCTTTATTTTACCGTTGCAAAGTGCATGTGGGGTCCCAGTGTGAATGTGTGATAGTCGTGTGAGAAGCAAGTCAAAAAAGGGCAGCCGTGCGCCCATTTGGAAGTGGCAGGTCAATAAATTGATATAAATCTTGTTGAAAAGCAAGAATAGATAGGAGCTAAGAATCGGTTGAAGTAATTGACATGTTTCTTCGTGTTTTAGGAAATTTGATTGAACAATGACACTGTGTAACGCTCTATTGTCAACTGTCAAGAGTACTATGTTGTTTGTGTATGCTGAGATTACAAGCTTCGTGCTGTGCTGACTTGTGTCCAAGATTTGTCCTGAAAATCCTAGTTGTTTAAAATCTTTAGTTTATATATCACTTTGACTTGCCAAACGAAGTCCACATGCCACATAGCAATGGTCACCAAGTTCATTACAAATTAAAAACATCATTAAATGAATTTCTTTTAGTAGTAGTCACTCAAGTTTTTCAATAGATACAATAGTGGTCACTCGGCTTGAAACATTAACCTAAAAGCCTAGGTATCACTGTTGAATTTCAACGTGGATACAGACAACGTGAACTAGTATGCCATGTCATACAATGAGAGAGAGAATTTGGCCTATATGCAATGAAAATAAATGAAGCTCGCGATTCTACTGGACAATTTCCAATTGGAGATTACGAGTCCAAATAAACTAATCGTTGTAATGTAAGGTGCTACTTAAAAGACTAGATACCATTTGTCTCTATTACGAAATATTCCAATAACAAGACTAAACCTTAACAAAATTGATCGTTAAAATATGTTGGTGCCATATTTAGGTATATAACATAATACAAATGGTCTCCCATACAGTGAGGCCTGTGGTTCTTTTCTTGTAAAACGAAAGCTCTGCATAACATTTACTACTGCTGGTGCGTGGTTTCCGTCAATCAGCGTAGGCAGCCACAAAATTCCAGTGCCTCAGATTTCTCTGCCAATCAAGAATCCCGAATTGGTCCAGAATGTTCCTCAAGTTCGAATGTTCACGAGGGGGACGTAGAGAAAAGAGAGGCAAGTTGACAGTAGAATCGATCAGCCCGCGGCGGGCAGGTTTATCCTGCCCACCTGCTGAGGGGGCAGGATAACCCTACGTGGGGTTCTCTCCAAATGTGAGAACCCCACGTTGGGTTCTCTCTGAGTGGGCAGGATAAGTTTGTCCGTCGCGGGCAGGAGAACGGGACTGATGTTGAAGGAATTCAAGACTATTTGAGGTCTGTCATAGGTGCTTCTTTAGTCGTGATTATTTAATTAGGAAACATCATAATGTAATGAGGTTCTTCTCAGTCGTGATTATTTGAAGAGTCTCTTGGAGCATAATTTTGAGAATTGATTTTTTGAGTAGGGAACATTTCATTTTTGAAGAGCCACTTGAAAATACTCTAAGCCTATGTTTGATAAAAAAATAAAATTTAGATTTTTATCGAAATCAATGTCAACAATTAATTTTAACTACATATTTTATGTGATCCACAGATTTAAAATCACATATTTCATCAATTTTTATCAAAACTTGCTAAAAATATGATTTTAATGTCCACCAAATAGGGCCTAAGGCTAAATTTAAAAATGGGACAACTAATCAATTAGAATTAGACAAATAATGTCAATTATAGAAGACGATACCGATCAAGGCCTGAATAGCACTCGATTAGTGAGAAAACTTTGGCATTTAACCGATGTGAAATAAAGATGGAAACATAGACCAATTTATAAGAGTTTGGGCTACTCCTCTTAATAATGTTAACATTTTAAGATGTAACCCAAATTCTTAATATGGTATCAGAGCCCATTAAGATCTAATGATCAATTCGATCCGGTTAAGACTCCAAAAGTGAACATATGAATTTCAAAATTGGTCTACTCAAACGGGCCACCATCTTGGCGGGGCATGTTAAGGGATAAAATCCCACATCGAATAAAGATGTAAACATAAATCAACTTATAAAAGATTGAGTTACTCCTCCTAATAAGGTTGACATTTTAAGATGGAATCTCAATTCTTAATATGAAATTTATCCCTTAAGAAAATGTTTTTATTCTATTGCTCTTAAATTATCAAAATTATGCATTTACATGAAAAAACACAATGCTAAAAGGTGAAAATATAAGTAATATAAATAATATTTTTAATTAGTTAAAGTCGAGAATAAAATAAATTACATATTTGAAAATGAATAACATTGAAGAAAGTGATACTCATTTCTCCTTGTACTAAAATATGACGAGGTGATTCTCAATTTCAATTTCAGTTACAAGAATACTAAATTAAAATTTCAATTCTAATGGCAAATGGGGAACCAAATCTTTCTCAAGTTCATTTCAGTGGAGGTAATAATGTCATTTGGAATTGGAAGCAATGTGTTGACGTCGAAACTCTCCAAAGATGTTGCCCAACAACCATGCTACTTGAAACTGCCAGAACGGATGTTGGTAATTGTGGTCGACCGTTAGAAGTTAGAGGGAACTAATTCAACTTTGACGAGTTAATTTACCTAGTAGTGAAATTCAAACGTGAAGATATTTTTGTACTTGGAGTAAATACTAACGGAATCTATAGAGCTGGTAAGTGATGGTGCATTCTTAATAAGCCCCTTTCTGTCTCCACTTTTTGTGAGATTAAAAGCCTCTTTTTTACCGTTGCAAAGTGTGTGTGGGTCCTAGCGTGACGGTTGTGTGAGAAGCAAGTCAAAAAAAGGGCAGCCGTGTGTCCATTTGGAAGTGGCCTGTCAATAAATTGATATAAATCTTGTTGAAAAGCAAGAATAGATAGAGGGAATACCCATGAATAGCCGGTTGAAAAGGCCAATATTCAAGTTTAACATTTGACCAAGAAATGGCATTTTTAAAAAAAAAAAAACCAAATCTTATTTGAAATACCTAAAAAGGCCAAAATGCCCCTTTACACGTGAAAACCTACCAAAAGAAGAAGAGAAACCGACCAACAAAAGAGGAGAAAAGAAAACCAACCTTTAAATTTCTTGATATAAACAGACCATTCAAGAGCAAGAAAGGAACCTCCACACACCGTGAATCGACGAGATAGGTTAGTTTTGAACTTTTGTTGTAATTTTCTTCTAATTTTTTTGAAATTGTTTGAAGTTATTTTGTTTGATTTTGTTGTAGATCAGGTAGAATAAATGAAGAACTTTTGTTGTGATTTTCTTCTATTTTTTTTTGAAATGGTTTGAGTTTATTTTGTTTAGTTTTTTTGTAGATCGGGTAGAATAAGTGATTAGGGCCATATAAACTAATCGTTGTAATGTAAGGTGCTACTTAAAAGACTAGATACCATTAGTCTCTATTACAAAATATTCCAATAACAAGACTAAACCTTAACAAAATTGATTGTTAAAATATGTTGGTGCCATATTTCGGTATATAACATAATACAAATGTTCTCCCATACAGTGAGGCCTGTGGTTCTTTTCTTGTAAAACGAAAGCTCTGCATAACATTTACTGCTGCTGGTGTGTGGTTTCCGTCAATCAGCGTAGGCAGCCACAAAATTCCAGTGCCTCAGATTTCTCTGCTAATCAAGAATCCCGAATTGGTCCAGAATGTTCCTCAAGTTCGAATGTTCACGAGGGGGACGTAGAGAAAAGATAGGCAAGTTGACAGTAGAATCGATCCAGCTTACTGGTTGCTTTTAACTAAATGATTTTAGTACTACACCAATATAATTCAAGATACAGGAATATTTATAAGAATCCAATGATATCTTTCTGTCATCTTACAGAATCTATATTTTCTTCTAGCATAAGATGGATTCCCACAATAACTATGTATCATTTCACACAATCTACTGATTCTTAGCAGACATTCAAGAATTACTTGCCATGAATTGAGATGAATTAGAAACAAATCCCATAATGAAATCTTGTACTTGAAAGATTATGTTTTGATATTCTCTGCATCCATGGATTTAGCATTACTTTTGTCTTCTGCTATGCAAAATCAAGCATGCTACCTTATCAAGCTGAGATTAGCCAAGTACAAAGACACTCTAATCTGCAAAACTCTGTTAGAATTTAGAAACTAAATGCAATTGAGATGTAAACAACGAAGAGGATAATATAAACTGTATATCTTTTCTATTTAAGAATTACAAACATAGAATATCATACTTGCAGGGTTACAAATAATTATAGAACAAATGATTCTACACAGATTGCGCAGTCGAACTGTTAATGAATAACAAAATGAGATCTGAAAAATATGGCAAAATCACAAAGAACTCGAATGTAATTCCGCATTGTTCTCACTCTTCAACTAGTAGGAAGGACCAGCAAAAGAAAATCCTTGTAAGGAAGGGCCAGCAAAATAGATCCAATGATAAGGATTCCAAATATCTGTAGAAGGTTTGTCTGAGTTGCCAAGTTTTCTATTTTTGACGTATAGATTCTTGGACATGGAAATGTTACTTTCAACTAATCATTAGAGGAGAATCATAAGCAACTTGTTCCGAAGGGACCAAGTCTCTTTTTATCAAAATTTTCTATGCATCGATGAGCAACAAAACCAGAAAAAGTGGTATTATTCAACTAATCATTGGCTTGAAAGATCTTCGAGTCTTGCGGTGAAGCTCATCTACACCCAGAAAAGTGGTATTATTCATCCATATTTGATATCGGTGGCCAATGGTAAAGAATAAGCCTGGAAAAAGTCATCTTCTGGCGTTTTGAGCCTTAGCATACAATCCACGAATTCCAACTCCTTACGAAATGCATTGTGGTTTTTTGGATTCTAGAAACAAGTAGATTCAAAATGAACCAACTTGCAAGAATTTACTCTACTTTCGGCTAAGTGTACATAGGGCCATAGATAGGGTATACTCTACTCCACTTTCGGCTAAGATCAAATAGGCCCCTGTTTGGCCTGCATTATTTGCCCATTTCTAGAAAAATTATTACCGTTGAACGTTGAACAGTGGGGCTGCCGAAATATTTGACCAGCATGTGAGATAGTGGGGCCCAATAATTTGAAAAAAAGGATAAAATTCTTCATTTTTTCCTCAAAGTAATGCAGGCCAAATGAAAAATTTCTCAAGTACAGATTATTTTTTACTGATTTTATACAGAAATTCAGAAATTGTCTCACATGATGGTGGCCCCACATGATTAAAATAATGACAAAAACGCCACCCACCTATGGTGTGAGTTGTCTGGCAAGTACATGGATCCCTGTACTTGTAGCTTGGTCCAGGCCAAAGAGGGGCTAGAAATGCCGGCTTCTTTCCAAACATGCATTTATTTTCACACAACAGGAATGATACTGCAAAAATAAGAATGATATAGAGAATTTGAGATAGTCCTTCATCCAGCATCTTATCAAGAAACTATGAAATGAGGACAATATTCTTTTTTAACTCTTAGAACATTTAATCATGTAATTTGGAGGAAATGCTGCATGATTGTAGTAGGGACGTGAAGACCAAAGGATAAATTCCACATCGGTCTTAGGTCAAATAACGTATAAAGGTTTCAATTACTTCTTTTAATGAGTTTGATATTTTAAAACGGAATCTCAAATTATAACACTAGCAAGAATGCAAGTAAACAAATTCCATCCCCCCACGGAGTTAAATGCCTACACCTAGTGACTTCACGACAGCAATAAAAAATCGTAAAACAAATGTGAATTATTGGTTCAAATTTTCGTAGCACTCTCCTAACAGCAGCAAAGAAGCATTGAATAGTCTTATTCCTATAATCACATCAAGATTCAGAATTAAATTTGTGTTACCTAAATCCACATGGTTCAAAGATTCTTCTAAAGCAACCCTGTGGGTTTATAAGAGCATAATGCAAAACAATAAGGACATTTGGTACACCATATAAGATTAGGGGATAAAATTAGGAGGATACGATTATGAGGGATTGGTAGGTAGATTTTTCTAATACGGCATTTGGCTTTATACGGTATTAGAAAAACGTACAAGTAAATAAATAATTTTTTTTTTTTAAGACTTATACATGAATTTACTCACAAATTATTTTACTACTTAGAAGTGATTTTTTAGTTATATGTTACTTTTTTTAAACTTATAAGCTATTGTTTTAACTTATGAGTAAATTTTTACTTAAAAAAGTTATTGTTTAACTTATAAGTAATATTTTACTTGTAATTGACTTCTTTAAGTGAATTTTTATGCACACATAATTTTTTTTACTTGTACACAAATTTTATACTTATAAATGAACATTTTACTTATAAGTAATTTTATAATTTATAAATGAATTTTTACTCATAAGTAATTATTTTACATATGCACAAATTTCCTACTAATAAATAACTTTTTACTTATAAGCAATTTTATTCACTTATATTAATTTTTTCACTGATTCATAAGTTTTTTGTTTCTTTTTTACTTAAAAATGAAACTTTGATTGATTTTTTTTTCTTTATAAGTAATTTTTTTAGCTATAAGTTCTTTTGCTTATAAGTGTAGCTATTAGCTCTTAATTCATAAGATGATTAAACAAATTTTACTCTAAACCCAGTAGTGTATTAATTTTGTACGGTTGGTTAAACAAAGATAAGCACCCCAGATTAATTTAATCTGGGTATTAATCGCATCAAACACTTGATAATGATTATAGAAGATTAAGTTAATCCTTATGTCTAATACGATAAGCAAAAGCTTGCCCTAACCGCATTATGATGGTTAACGATCTCCATCTTGTGGGAAGGATCAGCAGAAGCAAAGACCTCTAAGGGAGAGTGATCCACAGATGTTACTTTCAATAAATATTGACCTAACAATAAGGATTCCAAATATCTGTAAACTAGTTTGTCTGACAAATCTTCTCTTTTTGTACACACATATTTCAAGAGAAGCTGCAAATGCTATTTTCAACTTATCATTAGAGGGGACTTGTAAGCTTGTGCTCTTTTTGTAACTTGTTTAAAGGAATCATAGGAGGGGTGGCAAAAGAGCTGAGTAGCTCGTCGGCTCGGCTTGTTGAAGCTTGGTCCATGAATGATTTGGGCTTGTTTTGGGACGAGCCCAAGCCCGAGTCGAGCAGGGGCTTGAGCTCACGAGCGGCTACGTGCCCATGAGCCTAAAGTTCAAAAAAAAAAAACTCGAGCTCGTGGATCGAGTTAAGTCGAGCCAAGCCTGAGCTCGGCTCGTCATTGTGACAAGTCGAGCTCGTGGGTACATGAGCCAAGTAGGCTCAACTCGGCCCATTGCCACCCCTAGGTCATAGTCTCTTTTTAAATTTTTTTTTCAAGATTTTCAATAAACGATGAGCGAAAAAACCCGTATCTTGTATGAGAGACAATTTTCAGGATCCAATGAGAAGTGTCCTGATCACTAATTGCTACTCGCTCTCTGTACTGTAGCACGTTCGGCTAAGCTTGTAAGTAGCTTATTTGGGTCTTCCAAGGCACAATAGAAAAACCCAAATAAGCTACTTATAAGTTTAGACAGGATGCGCCAAGTGCTTGTGATGGTCAAGGTTCTACGGGATCTCGACTGAAGAGGACACATTTGAGTATGTTGCACTAAATTTTTAAGATTCTCCGAAGGCATCATAGTCTAAGATTTGAAGAAGTTAAGAGACCAAAAGTGACTAGATTCAAAATGAATCAAGTTGCAAGAATTTAGTGTACCCGTAGATAGGGGCTACTCTACTCCACTTTCGGCTGAGATCAAATACCTTTTAAATTATCTGTTCTAGAAATGCTGACTCCTTTCCAAACAGATATTTATGATCATCCAATGAAAATGTGTCCTTTGGACGTTGAAAAGTTGTGTTAGTCCTTTGCCAAGCATCTTATCTAACAAGTATGATTGGAGAGATGGGTGATTTGATTTACATAGGTGGATGAGTATTTTTTAAAAATTTTTAATTACAGTGCAGCCCACCATTGTGAGAGGGTGTAAACCTCATTTCTGTATATGAGGATTTATTCGTATGATTATTGCCTGTTTGACACCAATTTTCATTTTCATTTTTTTTTCTCTTTCTTCATTTCAACCACACATTCTTCAAATAAAATAATATTACATACAAATCTAAAACTTTTCATTATTTTTCAACAACACATTCTTCTACCAGTCACTATCCCAAAATTCGTTTTTCCCAAAAATGGGTATCAAACACAAACTATATGTCCTTAGATCATTTAAAATGTCACACCATCAAAATGAAAGATAGCTGAACTACGAGCTTAAGATTCTTTCAAAATACATTATTTCAAAACTCATTTTCAATAGTACATTTTTCAATAAAATAATATTTTCCATCACATTAACCACACATTATTCAATAAAATAATATTTTTCATTATATCAATAACTTTTCCTTACTTTTTTTTATCACATATTTCCTATTATATAACTATTTAAAATATATTTTTTCTCAATAATATCCATTAAACACATTTCAAAGACGACCAACTGGTCCCACTAAGCTTGTGTTGTAACCACACGACACTTGGTAAATAGTTGTTGGACTGTCTCCTATGTGGTACTAGCTAGAATGGTGTGTTTTGACACAGGGCTAGTTTTCTTACACTTGAACAATTAGACACCGTGTGACCTTAACGTTCACAATTCTCGTACCTCCCGAGAAAACGTTAAGTTAGCCTTTCAACATACCTGAATAATCTAACCAAGTAGGCTAAATTACTACAATTTTGGATAGATGATTTGAAGTAAAGAAAATAGGGAAAACAAGTAAGATTTGGGGAAAACTCTCTTTGTATAAAAATAACTCAACTCCAATGAATTTATTTACAAATGGACACATCTCCATTTACAGGCAAAATCCTAGCAAGTGTCTTGGAATTAATGGCCAAGTTCAATCTTCATCCAAGGGTACTCATTGGATGCAAGTGGCCTTAAACCTCATAAGACCATGAGAAAGTAAAATTGAAATTTGTTTCATGCAAGTAGCATGTCTTTACAATTTTCACATGCACTAAACATGTCCCTTTTATAGTGACAAAATTGGTTTTTGCTTCCTCTTTGGCATTTTCTCTTGTACGAGGCATAAGTGACTATTGAATTAGATGTCCCAAGATATCTAACTTAAAGCCCATGGTATTTTTTCCTAGAAAACCACTTTGATGTGCTGGAAAAACTGCCCATGTCATGCCCATGTCAACCAATGTTATAAGCCTGCAACCTGTGTGTTGCTGTGTTGCTTGTGTCCCGCTATGCAGTCCGTGTCTGGCCATGTCCGACAACGTCCTGGGTGTTGCCTGCAATCTGTCTGCGTTGCAGCTATGTCGCCATGCTTGCTTGCACACCCGAATTTCCCATACACGACCTGGACTCAAACCTGCCACCATGGACATCCGTCATTTCCTCACCAATTTAGGTAACACTGGCATCGCCATGTACTTTTGAAGTTTAGACCTAATTAACCATAGGTCTACTTCATTTTCCCACTTAGTGCCATGACATTCCCGCGTCATGCTAGATCTCACCTTGCGATCTGACACAGTTTGTACATAATTAAGATGACAGCCACCCAAGCCCAACGATCATACTGCACTAAAGTGCTGACAAGTCTGTGTGATGTTAACTGAGTGGCCTCAGCACTCGAACCTCATCATGAAAGTCAGCTACCAAGCACCATAATAAAAGGAAAGGTATTCTTATGTAGACATACATGCAATCTTACGAACTTTCGCTGAATTGCACACTCTCAAAAATTGCGCACACATTCTAAAATCCTTTTATGGTTTTGGCAATCTATGCCTATTTGGTTGCCAAACTCACCTCGGCCACTGGACTAACCAAACTGTTAATTTTGTCAAAAATTGTATACGAGTTTTGCAAGTCAGCCAATTATCAACCGAGGTTGAATGCAACTCGAAAACCAATTCTACTGACTGACAAATATTTGTAATCTCGCAGAGGGTACGATTTAGCAGCCATGATATGACAATAGAATGGAAACAAATGTTAAATTGTGAAATTTTAGCCCCAGTTTGTTTGCCATTTTAAAGAAAAATGTGATCGTTGGGGGTGGGATTTAGCCACCATTTTTGACCACCAACTCTCATGGTGGGACCCACAATTTGAAAAAAAGGGTCAAAAAACTTATTTTGGTGTAAAAAAATGTCCGACAAACAGGGGCTTAGTTGCTTAAATATGAAAACAATAACTTGACGTATAAGCGTTGGAGTTACTTCTTTTAACGAAGTTAACCTTAAAAGATGGAAATTGACCACTCAATAAAGAAGGGCCCAGGCCATACGGAATGATGAAAGTTCTTATCTTACAGTATCTTTTATTGAAAATTCTGTGCCAAGAATCCAATGAAAAGGCACGGTAAATCAGCCCAACTGGACAAAATGAAGCAAAATCAGATTCTGTCATACGATTTCATGTCTGTTGTCCATCACTTACATGATGTGATTATGTCAGGAAGATCATCATCGTACAGCTTCATCATGGACTGAAGGAAAAATTTGATTAAAAGAACTTACGTTTTATTTGATAAACAAAAAGATGATGAAAACTATGTTTTTCACCTTGCATAGGTTTGTTAGGAGTTTAGGACTCCAAGAACCACTAGAACAGAGGAAATTCTGCCATGGAATTTTACCATGTCTGTTCTCGAGTGCTCAAGCCCACTTAAGCCTTGACCACATATCGACACTTTACTTTTCTTTATTACAGTGAAAACTAGTAGTTTCAAGTGGACGTCGCTCTAGCGTCGAGGTGAATCAACAATAACTCTATATCCATTGAACCACATTAATTCAAATCTTGGGGTGTTCGAGTGACACGAGATGAATTTATTTTTCGATAGATGTTAAGAATTGAAGTTTCATCTTAAATGATCAACCTTATTAAGAAAAGTAGTTCAAACTCTTATAAATTGGTCTATAATACCATCTTTATTCGATGTGAGATTTTATCCCTTAGCATGTCCACTCAAGATGGTGGCTTGTTTGAGCAAACCAATCTTGAAATCCGTGTGCTCAATTTTTTTTTTTTTTTTTTGTTTTAATCGGATCGAAGTGCTCGTTAGAGTTTAACAGACTCTGATACCATGTTAAGAATTGAGATTCCATTTTAAAATGTTAACCTTATCAAGAGGAGTAGTCCAACTTCTATAAATTGATCTATATAATTATCTTTATTTAATGTGAGATTTTATCCCTTAATAGTAGACGTGAACCCACCGACTTGAATCACATCATTTGAAAGTTTTAAGTCCTTAGAAAAGGGAAAAACTTCATGACAATCACCCAGTAGATTAACTCTGTTCTGGAACTCACCGTCAGGCATTTTTCAATTTTCAATGTTCATAGCTTTTCTGAAGAACGATTTTGAATATCAAAAATCATGCTTCTTCTTGTGTCATTCACATCACTACATAAATTGTTGAACCCCAAGCTTCATTGTACCCTTTCTTCTGCACTTCAAGTGCTCATCAGTGCCTGATTTCTAGACGCAAATCATCCAATGCACAAAAACATGGCGTACACCTTGCGTTCGACCTCCATGGATGATAATGTTCAAATACTGCAGTGAAGCTGCAATTAGAACCTAAGCTTCATATTCTACTTGAGCAAGAACCACGACTTACAAAATATTTAATTGTACTAGGAAATAAAATGAACACAATTCTAATTTCTTTTTCTTCCTTAATACTGTTGGTGCTACCTAGTCAGCCTTATCAAGCATACTGCAACATAGGACATTAATACATGTTCTTAACCATAGCAGATCTTCAGAAGATTCCGAACAGAAACTCAGGGTCTTCTATGAATACGAACCATATCAAAAAACATGTCTAGTACTAGAAGAACCTTTTCTGTGGAGGTGACCAAGCACCAGTAAGGGAGAGAACAGAGCTGCCCTACTCTCGTTTGAAAATAAGAGATTCTGGGGTGGGTATGTAAGAGCAGGTAAACCCCAGTGGGGCCTGAAGATATCTTGCACTGGAACATAATCATTGTACGGACTTAGCAGGACAGCTATAAGACCTTGGACTGTTGTTAAGGACGAAGGTTCAAAGTAGATACAAGATCATTTTTTTCGTTAAGCTGGACACGATTCGATACGACTATGAAAGAGAAGTTAGGAAGAGAAACTCATCCAATCCATCGTAACAAACTTGGAATTACTGGTAATCTCTCGAAAATCATCTCTTGTATTATATGCAGACATAAGAGAATCTTTTGAACATGTTGAATGCTGGCACCCTTCTGAGATCTTTTGTACAGTCATTGAATTTGACACACACGTGTTATTAGGTAAGCAGATATTATTTATGATTGTGTGATCACCAAGAGAAATTTATATTATGTGAGATTTAAACCTATGACTTCAACGTTCGAAGACGTGTTCAGGTTATAGCCTGGCTCTCATTGATGGCGCATTGTTGTTTTCACTAGGATTGCACTTTGCAAGCGATTATACCATTTCTAGAGTAAAATTGTTGTCCGAGAAGGGACTAACCTTAAGGTGAAAAGCTGTCTGGCCTAGCCCTCTTTCGGGAGAATTACTTGGGTCATGTCCTACGTGGTATGGCCATCCCATGAGGAGGTGCCACCTCGTCGGATGGCCCAGCCTCACCCAATTAGGTGAGGCCTGCTCGAGACTAGTTTTTAGTCCCTAGGTGGCCTCATCTCTTTGGGTGAGATTGGGCCATCCGATGAAGTGGCGGCTCCTCATTGGATGGCCATACCACGTAGGATGTGACTGTCCTACCCAAGTATCTCTCTTCTTTTGGGGGTTGATCTACAGTGCCCCTGTTGGGTAAGGCGAGTAACCGGTTTCAATACCATTTTAAATTTTTTTATTGATTTTTCTTTAAAAACAACCCAAAAGATTAAAAAAGCCCTCGGTACCAACCTGGCTATCCAGCCGTGTGGACAGCCCGGCTAAGCGAGCCTAGGTGAAATCACATATATGACAGTAAACTGTAAGAAAGTTAGAAAATGAAGAGTGAAATTACAATTTCTTAAAGCTGGAGATTCTTTGTCCTTCTTCAGTTGTGGTTCAGATGAAGACATATCATAAAAATTCTTCAATCTTTGGCAAATTTATATCCCAACTGGCATGACCCTACCTCCCCCTATACTCCTGAAGCTTATAAAAGAACTAGCATTTGCTGCCTCTTTGCACATATCAGTTCTTCGCTTCTGTGTTTAAACTGAAGCCTCTTAAATTGCTCAATCTCTTCTTCATTCTTTTTGTTATTCGTTTTCTTTCAGCTATTCCATTTTGGTTAGTGATTCATAATTGTCTAAAACGAATCAAATGGCATCAGGCTCAATGTCATCCCATGGCTCAGGCACTTGGACTGCTAAGGAGAACAAGGCCTTTGAGAAGGCTCTGGCTGTGTACGACAAGGACACACCCGACCGCTGGGACAATGTCGCAAGGGCCATCGGAGGGAAAACTGCAGAAGATGTGAAGAGGCATTATGAAATCCTTGTGGAAGATATCAAATGTATTGAGAGTGGCCACATCCCCTTCCCTAACTACAAGACTTCTGGAGGTGGTAACATGAGAGACGCGGAGCAGAGGTAACATGAATGTTGAACCACCTTGTTTAAAAGTTTAAATTTCCTCTCATATAGCCTCAGTGATAAGCCACTTCCTTCTCAACATTTTTATGCGATATTCCCACGTGCTTTATGTATCTAAAGAAATGATTTACTAAACACCAACAACATGGCACATTGATCCGTAGGTGGATAACAAATTTAATTAAAAAATATATATTGATGTGTCGTATTATCGGTGCTTAGGAGTCATTTTTCTATATATATCCTATACAAAACACAGGCAATATTCTAGTATTTCCTAAGATGCTAGCCTAAGAACTTAAATAATTGCATCCATGCAATGTTTTTTCATCTTGTGGGATAAGATCGTTCTGGTCACACGTCCATGAAATTTTTTGTCTTATACCCTGGACAGGATGCACAAATAGTACAGGATCACACATTCACATGTCAATGTGTAGAAAAGATAGTCACGAACTTTATACTGGACAGTATTCTTGTATTTTGTCAAGAACACGTGTGTATGAACACACAAATAGAAGTGGTCGAACCCACAAACTATTCCGACAGGGTCAGAATTTCTTTGAATATGTTCTTGAATTCATTTGAGATATGAGTAAAACTCAAATTGCGAGGGATTCTGACTTCTGATAGGTTTTAATATATATTTATGCATAACTATCATATTGTTCACATGCAGGATGAAAAATCTGAACCTGTGATGAAGCCTGAATATTCAAATAAAGATGCATTTTTCATCGAAGTCTATTGATGATATATGTGCACGAGTAATTTCAGTATCAAAGAAGTGATTCTTCTTATATAACAAGTTGTATCTATATATATATTGTCCACATCAAGTATTTAGTTTCTATTCTGTTCGTAATAACTGTGTTGGTAATACGAGGAGGAAGCATGTGAATTTCTCCTCAAGTTGTAATATTTTTCTAATTGAAGTGTAGCTTATGAATTTTCTATAGACATATCATCGGTTGAGAAGAAAAGGGACAAAAACACAAATGCAATTGACATCAAAGAGTATTAAAGTATTTGATGTTAATTTTAGATTTGAATCCAGGTAAAACTAAACCACAAAACCGTCAAACCACAAAATTGAACCGAAATCACTTTCTGAAACCGTTAGTTTGGGTCCATGTTGACCCGTCAACGTTTTTGTTTTGAACCAAACCAAAGCACATCGAAATAGTTTAATTTAAGTTTCAATCTTTGCAAACCGTCAAACTGTTTTTAAAATAAAATTGAAAATAATTAATTTGAATTTTATTCAACCCAATTAAAATTAAACGCATTCCAATTAGAAAGATACATCCATACGTGACCCAATTAAACTCAATACACAAATAGGCAAGTATATATCTCAAATAATTAATTAAATCATACTCAAATGCATCTGTGAATGCAACCCTCAAATTGGGTGAAGAGTTGAATAACTGCTTAAGCATATTCATGGAACTCCCATTACAAGTACTGAAGTGAGCAAATAATTACTTCAAGATTTTAATTCAAACATGCACATTTTTCCCTTCTACTAATAATATTCTTAAATTTCGACTAAATTTTCAAGTCAGTTTATCCAAAAAAAAAAAAAAAAAATTTTATTTTTTGATAATTATTTTTTATATTTTGTTGGTAATTGTGTTATTTTATTCTAATTTGTGTCAAGACTCCCTTAAATTTTTACTAGATTGCACGTTTTGTTTATTTGCGTCTTAAATTCTTGGTCAGGTCACTCAATAAATTTTTACATTTTAACTTTTTTTTTTAGATTTTACTGCTAGAATGATTTGGTGGCTTATTTAATTGTCCTTTCGAGGATTTAACCAATGAGTCTTTCGACATGTTACTTTGGTGAAAATTGAAAGCAAATAAATAAATAATTATCCTTCCAAATCGCTCAAGATGTGTTAGCTCTTCGAATACATTTGTTTCTGACTCTACATTCTCTACCGTTGTCACATTTTTTATTCCTTTAGGAGTTACGTTATGATTAATGCGATAACTTTTCCTAAAAATTGGTTACATAATAAAAAGAAAAATATAGTGGTTCGTCAATATTTGAATTTTGGATTAGGTAGAATCATTGAATAATTCACAAAATGTTATAGAAGGTATTATTATATTTGATATTTCTACTCATTTTATTTATTAGTTATATTATATCATTTAAACTATAATCAATGTGTTCATGTACTATGTTCTTAATTTTATAAAGAGAATGAATCACGTGTTACAATTACAGATTTGGCTTCAATTAGTATAGACTAAGAGGTTAAAATATTTCATCATATTATTTATGTTTTAACATAAAATTTTAGACTAATATTTATGATTTAACTTATTTGTTATATGTTATTTTTTATTTGTTAAACCTTGATTTTAAACCGAACCAAACTGAAAAAGTGATTTGGATTGGAATGGTTTAGACTTTGAAGTGTTTGGTTTGATTTTAAAAAAATCCAAGCCACTTTAAGTAGTTTGGTTTGATAATTCGTTGCAAAACGAACCGTGTTCACCCATACCCTAAGAGTTCGTAACTACTCTTACTACAGGACGCTTACGTGGCCAATGTTTACTTCTGTAACTATTCCATGATCTAATCAAAATTTCACCTCTTTGCTTCTTTTGTTTGGGCAATAATAAAAACGAAATACAAAACATGAAGGTTTATTAATTTACCCTCAATATGAGAGTTACATGCGCTTGCTGTTGTAGAATTTTATTTCACTACTGCCACGGTTCTCAATACTCACTATAAAAAAATAGTTTCCCGCACACACTAAATTCATGTATATAGAAATAATAAGACGATCTAATATATATGCAAACTATCTAATTTCGTAACTTCATGGCCGAAGGAAAAAAAAAGTGACATAAATAAGGCTCAACAAAATTTGACTCAACAAAAAAAAAGAAGAATAATGTTATTCATAGTCATTCTATGTGACGGCTTATTATTTGAGACATTAATTTTTTGTAATTCTGTTACCTCAATTAACAAGCTAATACCTCTAATAATAAGCTATCACATAAGGATGATTACTGTAGTCCTCAACTATGAATAACATTACTCAAAAGAAATGAACCAATGAGTCATTTAACATACTCTCTATTTTTAAAGAGCATTTTATGTATAATAGAGAGTATCTTTAAATTTAGGGAGTAATTTTTTTTTTTTTTTATGCACTCCAACAATGCTCTCCATTTAAATGAGTTTGAGTCAAATTCGCTCTTTATTTTAGAACATTAAAATAAAGAATTTCTTGGGATTTGTTTTTTAAATATTGACTACTAAAATAGAATATTTCGAGTTTAACGAGTCTTTTGAACATGCTCTAAGATAACAAATATTAAGGAAGAAGAAGAATTTGACAAACAAACGTGCCGGAAGTATAAAAAAATCTCTACCCTTGATAAACAACTTGTTAACATACAAAAATAAAGCTCAATTAAATGAGGCTCAATGATTAAATGTATTAAGTAAGGCCTAATGATTAAATGAGACCCAATTATTAAGTAAGGCTCAATTATGTGGTCCAAGAAATGGAGCACAGTTAAGGAAATTGGGAATGAGCCCAAACAAGACCATTGTAAAATATAGTGACAGCCCACGGGCAGATGACTATCATCACCCTAGCCTGCAGAACGCCCAGGATTTGAGCGAATGAAGTGCCCCATTGTCCCTCAGAACGACGGTCTCACTCTCGCCCAAACCTTCGAGACGCCCAAGGTCTAGATAAATATAGCGTTTTGTTCCGTTATTGAAGCAGTTATTGAGCAACCTTATCACATCCCACGATCCAAGAATCAAGGTTACAAGCGGTTAAACAATAAGAGCAATAACAACAGTTGCTAACGGTAGTTCCTTGACAAGTCAGCCATCATGAAGAAAGTGGGTAGTTATAGAGCGCCAAGCAGTTATATAAGAGACATTACAACAAAATGTACTTTTACGGCATGCAGTGCATGCCGCATAAAACCATGCCGTAAAAAGTGGTTTACCTTTTACGGCATGCAGAGTACGCCGTCTATGGAACGCCGTAAATAAGTTTTACGGCATTCAGTTGTACGCCGTAAAAAGTGGTATTTACATTTACGGCATGCATTGATGGCATGCTGTAAAAGGTAAACCAATATTTACAGCATACATTGATGGCATGCCCTAAAAGGTAAACCCTTTTACGGTATACATTCACTGCACGTCGTAATTTACGGGATGCTTATGCACGCCGTAAATATCAATTTAACTTTTTAAAAATTATTTATTTATTTGATTACAAGCAAACCTATAATAATAAAAAAACAAAATTAATCCATAAATAATCAAGGTTTCCATTGTTTCGATAAATAAAAATATTGAATACGGTTCAATACAATATGTCAATGTAAAGTCCATCTCAACAATTCTCAAAAGACTACTACTTCAAAAAAAAAATGATGGTCTATATCAAAGTTAACTTCTTTGAGTGACAATTTAGCTCACACAAAATAGTAACTCCTTGCACATCATAAAAACAATAAAGGTATGGTTAATAAATTTAGAGTGAGTATGTAAATCAAAAGTATATCAAAAAACATATTAACTTTTATGTGCTTGTGCCCCTTGGAGACGTTTTGCTTCTTTCCAATTGTAATCTTCATAAATAAAGCATTCATTTTTGAGACAAAAGCATTATGCCTCATTAGAATTCTGATAAAGAATCAGCAAGCCAAGGAGTAGTCCAGTATGTGATCGAGTGATACGAAGAGCAGCGGAGTTCACCACGAACAGAGGGACAGAGTCAAAGCAGTCAAAGTCGCTACTAGCCAATGACAGAGTTGAGTCCTCGAACCATGAGCACATTACTTGGGAAACTCACACAAGATGTCTTTGAACAGGTAAATCTACGAAATGTTCACAATATGGAAAGATTTACCCAAAATGGGAATGCATATTATGACAACATGGCCAAATAGCTAAACACGTTAAATGAGATAATGAATAAGTTAGTGGGCCAAATATGTCAACTAGTTGTACCAATAGGGAATCACTTTCAAACCAGGACGATTGTGGGACATAATTCTCCACATAATTTCCCTGGTTTGAACCCAAGTCAAGGGTTAGAACTACCTTTCGATCCGTGGTAGTAGAATGCCAAACTTGAATGGTGGTAATGAGACATCAAACCTGAGGGGTAACCCAAATATAAGAGACAATGTCCTAAATAATGGACAGAACACCTCGCGTGTTAATGATGGAGTAAACACTCAGGCTAACGGTAATAATGACCTAAACAATGACACTTTTGTCGCTAACCAAGGACCAATTATTAGACCTCAAGTAAATCAACCATTGAACCAACTTGTAGGAGTTCCATATGATCCCAATGTCATGTTAAGGAATCAAATTATGGAAATAGTACATGATCAAATGGCTTTTGGGGGTACGTCCTGTTGTTAGGCCGACTTAAACAAATCCATAACCTGATTGGGTAGAACAGGCATATCCATGGCCTAGAGGGTACAAAGTGCCAGAATTTTCATTATTCACGAGTCTAGGAGAAGTGTCTACTCTGGAACATTTAGGGCGATTCACACTATAGAGTGGTGAAGTAACTATCATAAAATGAGGTTGTTCCCTAATTCGTTAAAAGGAGTAGCTTTTTCCTGGTTCATTAATTTGCCAGCAAACTCTGTTCAAATATGGCAACAACTGGAAATTGTTCCACTCTCAATTTTATAAGATTGAATCTGAAGTCACTTTGGCCAATTTGACGAATTTACGTCAAATGCCAAATGAATGGGCAGAAGGTTTCCTTTAGAGGTTTAAAACAGCCAGGAGCAAATGTTGTGTACCTATACCTGAGAAAGAATTAGTCAAAATCACTTAAAGTTGTTTGAGATTTGATTTGAAAAAGAAATTATAGGATAGGGAATTTCCTAATATTTTCCAACTTAGCGCGAATGTGATTAGGTATGAACGATTGATAAGAGAAGAAGAACAAATGAAAAATTCTAGTAAAGAGACTAATTATAGAGACCTAAATTTTGACGTTCATACTATTAACGACGAATATTACGATCAAACTGAAGTATGTTTGGCCGAATTAATTAAGGAAGATGCGTATGCCTGTCCTATAATGGCCAAACTTAGAGCGTCGGGCAAGAATGAGCCTATAAAAGATGAAAATAAAAAAGATAGAATGTTTTCATTTGATGTGACCAAAGTTGACCTTATATTTGACAAACTATATAAGGATAACCAGATAAAATTGAGCGATAAACATAAATTGCCATACCCCGAGCAAATTAAGGGTAAAATATATTGTAAATGACATAATGCATGGTCACATATGACTAATAATTGCTTGGTCTTTTGTCATGTGTTACAGGATGTTATCAAGTCAGGGAGAATCACATTCTAAGATAAGAAAAAAATGGCAGTGGATGAAAATCCTTTCCCACAGCCATTGGGGTGAACATGGTGACGACTGATTTCAAAAATCAGTTGACGAGATTCAAATTGGTTATAGACGATGGAGAAGAAGATTCTGGGCTACATCCCAATGTTTTGAACATATCAAAGGGAATGAGCCTAGAGAGGAGGGAGGCATTCTGTGTACAAGATGCAAAAGAGAAGTGAGTGCAAACACAAAGAAATCAGGAATATGGCAACACCACAATCGCCCTGATTTTGTCCCAAACATCCAACCTGTTGGAGGGCAAGGTACATCATTCTATAGAGGATCGCCTTTTGATAGGCAGTTCAGGCCAATAAATAATGGAAGGACATTCAGGCTGCAACCTCGCCAACCAAATGTATGACATTCATTCCAGTATAATGTAGGAAGGGTGATACTTTTCAATGAGATGACTAGAACTCAACAAAGGCGTTTTCAACGAAATTATGGACGAATGATGAGGCAACAACAAAGATGCCAAGTCCTAAGGCGCCTAAACTACTCGAAGTAGCTAATCAAAATATTCTCGAGGATAGTAAAGAGACTAGTACAGGCAAATCAATGGAAGAATTGCCAGAAAGTTCTTCTGGGATATCAAAGTTTGAGCGAGGGAATAAGGATAAAGAAGATCTAGAGCAACCCATCACTATTCAGTTTGATATGTTACTTCCTGTCATGGCTAATAACTATTTATTAGCCAATGAATTCAAAAACAAAAAGAATGAAGAGGAGGAAATGGAAGATAACAAGGAGGAAGCATTTGTGCTGGAATGTGAAGAGGGCTAAACATCTCGAGGAGCATATGATGAAGAAGAGAATGATGGTATGACCGACATCGAAGAAAAAATTGACTTGGAAGGGAAGAGAAGAAAGAGGGAAGTGTCATGCAATACGTTATTGAAACAGCTACATCGAGAAGGCGTTCGAGATGTGGATTTGTTGGGAGAAACATTTGGGCGTTCTTTTGACTATTATGTGTTGTACATGACACCCAAAAGGAAGAGGAGAGTGCTTCGCTCTGAGAAGTATGGGTCGCCTCCAAAGATATTGCCTTCCCCTACAGGATGGATAACTAAAGAAGAAGCACTAGAAGAAGGTAGAAAGGAAATCCAAGAAATAGAAGCTCGGTGTAAAATATTGTATGTGATTTATTACAAGGAAATAATTCAATGGAAGACAAACATGAAGTGGAAATAGATGCTGCAAAAAAGGTCATCTTCAAGAGACCAGTTATGAAATTAACTAAACATTTGAGGCCATTGTACGTGAAAGCCTTAGTCAATGGTATACCTGTAGCGAAAGTGATCATTGATAATGGAGCAGCCATAAATACCATCCCGTCCCGGATGATGAGAAAATTTGCAAAGACAGAAAGTGATATGATCCCAACAGAAGTCATTCTCACAAGTTTCAATGGGGGAGCAACTTCGACTAAAGGAGTGATGCCACTGGACATAACCATGAGAACAACTACTAGGACCACAGTCTTCTTTGTAATAGATAGTCCTACTAGTTACAATGTGCTACTGGTTCCCCTCTCCTTGGACGGCTTTGCCCTGCGCATTATCTTGGTGATGCGTTCTCCCTCATGTTATGGGGGTTGCTTCTTAGCCCTCCTTGTGTCGTGGCCAAAGAAGCGATGAAAAGTGTACTCTGGTCATGTTTCCTCCTGAGGCCTATCTCTAGGCCTGCCACCTCTTCCTCTATTTCTAGAGGTCGAGGGTTGTCTGTACTCCTAGCAGGGTTTTTGGTTCTAGGTCCAATATTTTCATAGGCCAGCATCGGTACGACATTCAACGTAGCGTGGCCAACACCTGTTCTGAAGTAGGAGCCATGGCTGGGATGTTGGTCCTCTGCTGATCTGTCTTTGGGACGAAGGAAGTCCTTGAGCTGCCATGTTCCAATGGTCAATCATTTTCTCATCGACAATTTCAACTTTCATCATCTCTACCAGCTCATCATAGGTCGATGTGTTTTTGCTTCAGACATCTCTCCAAAATAAAGTATTCATGTTCAATCCTCCCTTCAGGGCTAAGAAGGCCTCCTTATCTGTCACATGCTCACATTAGCTAATTTCATCAGTGAAACAGGTGAGGTAGTTCTTTAGGGTTTCCCCCGTCGCTTGCCTCATGTCTTGGAGGCGCTGAATTGGCGTTTCTCCCTAATTTCTTGACAAGTATTGGTTCCTTCTTGAGATCCGGCCAGCTCCGGATGCTCAGAGGTGCCAATCTACTATACCACAACTCGACTGAGCCACTGAGCATTAGGTAGAAGGCCCATCGAAGACTCATTTACTTTTTATACTTGTTGAGGTATTTCTCTGGGTTTCATTTTCCTTCATACTTCGGGATTTTGGAGGGAACGAAGTTATGTGGCATAGGAAAACTGTGAGTTCCTTGGAGAAATGGAGGTTGTAATCGTCATCATCCAACTCAAAAGATCGGCAAGGTCCGTCAGAGTCGTTCCCATCTGCTGTCGAACGGGATGGATGCTGGGCAGTTCTGTCCTGGTTCTCCCAATCTATTAGGCTCCGTCTCTCTTGCCTATTCCTAGGTGGAGGGGTCTGGGCCTCTTGGCTCTATGGACGTTCTTGTTGTCGAGCTGTTTGATAGGACCGATTCCTATTTCTAGGCCTCCATCCGATCCGATTAAAAACACCTACAAACTTTTGGGGCCGTTCCTCATAATCAGGAGGAAAATTATCTTCTTCAGCAGGAGCGTTGCCAACTTGGGCGCAGTGTAATTCTAAGTGTCCAT
The DNA here is from genome assembly GCA_912172775.2 of Fraxinus pennsylvanica. NCBI lineage: Eukaryota > Viridiplantae > Streptophyta > Magnoliopsida > Lamiales > Oleaceae > Fraxinus > Fraxinus pennsylvanica. Next base: position 12,332,467 of record OU503057.1, read on the forward strand.
TCCCACTTTCCTTTCAATAGGGACTTCTCCCTGAGGACTCACATGAGTTCTTCTGTTGGACTCTGCTTCAGCTCTCCTATGGGTTGACTATTGAGGATTTGGGGGGCTTGAAAATCGCCTTGGTTTTGTACTTGCATGAGGAGCTCCTGCATGGCTGCATTCTGGGCAGCTGTGGCTCTCATGTGGCGGCCATATGGGCCACTTCAGCAGTTAATCGTGCGACAGTTCCACCGCCCATGAGATACTGATGGTGGGGTTGCTGCTGCGTGACATTTGTTCAGATAATCTCTTCTTCAGAGACGTCCCTTATTCTTCTTGGATTCACCTCTTCGTCACTGGAACTCATGATCCAAAGTGAGTATCCTTGCCAATAGTACAATCTTGTGTAACTTCTAATTCTTTCTCAAGAATCAATCCCTTTTTCAAGGGAGGATAGTAACAGGGTAATCAAACAAACTTTTTCGCGGGAATACTCGTGGTTAAAGTTCTTTCCCACAGACGGCACCAATCTGTTGACCCTGAAAAATGGCTCGAACATGTGGCCAACAAAATAAGTCTTCATGCCAGCTTCTCCTCGAGTACAATAGCACACCGTTAGTCACTCGTGGCCTTTTTCGGTGGGGTTGGAAGCGGCCGTGAGCACTCCGACGGTCAAGTTAGTGTTTTAGCTAATCGGGAAGTTATGTCCAGCGGCAGGGTGGTCACCGAGATGTTCAAGTATATGTTGAAAGTTAAGATGTAAAGATAGCGAAACTCAGGCCCCCTACTCTTACCAGTATGAGGGTATTTATACTAGGAAATGGAAGAGGTGGACCGTTGGATGAAGAGACACGTGGCTTCAGTTCCCGTATAAGTCATCAACTCATAGGTGTCAATCCTTCAATCCATAGGTTGGCGGACATTAAATGGTTTCTGACATGTCAGCCACATTAAATGGTTTATGACTTGCCACACATCCCATCAATTAGTCAGGAACTTGATTGAAGATCACATAAAAGATTTTGATAGAGAAGAGGCGAGGCGAAATGAATATGGAGTGTGGGCCTTTGCATATGCCTGAATGGCGGATAAGTTCAGTTCTTCTACTAGGCGGGGCAATAATGTCTCGGTTCGGAGTGAAGAATCAGTTCGTCCGTCATGGATTCAATTCATCTACCACATGGCACAACAAATTAGTTTGGCCAAAAAGTGGCGGATGAGGTGGATAGACGAGGTGGAGGTCTCAGAAAGCCCGTAACAAAATGTTAATCACTTATTGATCACAATTCATTTAAGTTACCTAAACAAAAACGACATTTATCTTCCAAACAAATGTATTTCAGCATTTTTCTCTTCTGCACTATAGTATACAAATCCAATTCACTCAAAATTCAGGATCACTATATCAAATAAAATCTCCATTCCAAGGAAAAATTTGCATCATTTAATCAATTATTTCGACGATGCAAAAAAAAAAAAAAAACACAATGACAATGTGCAGTAACAAATTATTCTTACATGAATCATGTTGATGTACCGGGCCCTCGTGGCCTTGGACATATATTTTTATCCATTCTAACAATATGAAATAATAGAATATGATAGTAAATACAATTTCAAGAGACAGACGACATACTATTTGAGAAATGGAAACTAATAAATGTTACATTTGCCTTGATATCATTCCCAGGTTGGTGATGGATGAAGATAATATGGAACTTAACTATCTCCCTTTTATTAATGAGGTATAGTAGGCAACATATTGATACGATACTAGCGGGTCTTGATGGATCCTTCTCTCTCTTTTTCAGCGTTGTAGAGATATTATTCGGGATGATGTGTTTAGACTAGTTCTAGATTTTCTTGTTGGTTGCACCTACCTGGGGATTTTGCTACTACCTCTATTGTTTTGATCCCTAAGCGAGACTATGCTTGTACATAGATGGAGTTTCATCATATTAATCTGTGTTACTGTGTATAGTATTCAATAAAGTGATCATGAAATTCTTGAACACTTTTTTCAGTTCTTTGATATTGTGCATTATTTCTCCATAGTAGAGTGGGTTTATCTCGGTATGGCTGATTGAAGATGACGTCTTGCTAGCTCAGGAGTTGCTTCATACTCTAAACTCTAGGACGAAGTGGAGCAATGTTGTCCTCGAGTTGGATATAGCTGGGACATATGACCACATGGATTGAGGATTTATATATACTATCTTGGATGACTTTTATTTTACCAACTATTGATAGACCTAATCAGTTAGTTTATCTCAGAGTGTTGATTCTCATTACTCCTAAATGGTTGAGCTAGTAGATTCTTTTTTTAATCCCAAGGACTTTGACAGAGGATCCCATATTGCCATCTCTATTTATTATAGTTGCAGACTACTTTTTATGACTACTTACACATTAGTTAATCTTACTAAGGGATGCATACATGAAGGTACCACATTCATTTTCCATATGTCATTTGCTGATGATATGATCATCTTCATCAATGGCCAGATAGGGGTCCATAGATAAGAGTAGACTTATACTGCCTAATAGGGGTGCTTACTAGTTTATTCAGAAAACTTGAGCACTTGATTGATTTCGACATCAGCAACAACCATTATACGATAACCTTATAAGCGGAACTGTTCTCCTTTGCCTAGAATGATAATATAAAAACAGGGTCAATGGATCTTTCACATACTCCCTCGTATCTTTCCCTATTAGTTACCCGGTAACTAGATTGACTCTCCTTATCAAGAGATTTCATCTAGTTCGAGGTGGAAGTTGTATTAACCCGCAAGATCTACAGAAGGTAAGGATCATGACTTTAGGTTGGGGAAATAGACTATTATCATTAAAGATGTGATGAGGATTTGCTTAAAAAAAGTTTGACACCAATTCAGAGCAAAAGAAACAATGATATTTCACTGGAGAGGGAACCTAGCTTTCAAAAGCCTTTCCACTAACATCAAGAAAATTGGCAAAAATTCCTCCACATTACTTAATTATATCCATGGCAGCGGTAGCCAATCCGGAACCATTCACAATACACCAATTTCTCGACCTAAACCAATTTTACTAAAGTTCTTTTGTTGCAGCAACCAGTCAATCTATAGACAAGAAAAAAAAAGGTGAATATAGAACAAGAGATATATGTAAAAAGGGAAAGATTTTGAGAGATTGCAAATCGGAAAGGATAAACGAATCAGAAGGGATGCCGGAGGTGGTGCCGATCAGTGGCGAATCCAGGAATTGTAGTCCGCTAGGGCGACCATTAACCGTTGAACATTGACGGCCGCAATAACGAGATCATTTATTAATATTTAATTAAATAATATTAAACGACTTCTTTATGTTATTTAACATTAAATTGAATTCGAAACTTCTTTGTATTATTTAACGACTTGTGTGCTCGATTAGAAATAGTGATGGGACCAGATGCACCACTAGAAGAACTAGGTAGGGACTTTGGTTTCTAGTGAAGAAATCATTCTATAATCTATATGATAATTAAACATAAATCACAGATTAAATTAATAAACTGTCATCAAATTTCAATTTCCAAATTCCAACACCAATTTATTATTTATTACAAATCAGAGTCCACACTCCACAAATATCACATATTTTCAAATTTACAAAATCCTCAATTTTCATAAATCATAACATCAGGCTCACAAGTCATAGACTCACGGTCATACTCATAAAACATAAAATCATAATTCATAAATCATAACTGATTAATTCATAATTTTATAAATGATAAATCAAAAAATGAACTAAAAGAAGAAAAGCTAAAAAAAATGAAGAGAGGTAGTAAGCTCATCGCTCACATCACATCGTCATAAGTGGAGTCAGTTATCGACGATATAGTGGGCAGTGGAGGAGACCAGAGAGGCTTGGCGTCGACGACGACTCTGCGGCATTAAACCAAGTAAGTTGCATCCATCCTGTATCCAATCGATTGGGCCTATTTTTTTTAAAAAAAAAGAGGCCCAAAAGAAAAGGCCCACCATTTTTTAAAAATTAGCCCAATCCACTTCTGTCATATTCCAAACCACGCCTTGCACGGTTGTAGCTGCGCTTCAACCTTCCAAGTTTTGTCCCTCGCTCTCGATGAGACTGAAGATTCTGGCGGAGCTAGCACGGACAGTCGCGCCTCATTGCTGAGTACTGGCTCTGTCACTAGTGCCGATGGTTCGCATGTTGCAATATGACATACGATGAAAAGGAAGGCGGTCAGTAATATTGTTTGATTACTGTGGCAGACTGCATATTAGTAATTGATTTATGACATGTTACTTTTCCTATTAATTTCGTAATTAATATGACAATTGAAATTATTTAATCAATTTCCTAACCATAAATAGGTAGAAATCCTAATTTTATATTGAGCATATTTTGTTTGAAAAGTGCATCTTATTATTTAATACGATAAATTGTCTATTACGAACTTTAAATAGCTAATACAACATTAAAATTAATACCTTAAATTATTTAGCTTTAATATACTAAAAACATAAGTGCATAATTTTGCATTGTAATTTAAAGAATTAAAATAATCGTTCGGAACTAAGAAATGGAACTATTAGAGTCCTATAAATTCACAAATAAAGTAGTAATTCTAATTTTGTTGTTGACCTATGCCCCCTATTTATGTTGTCACCATTATTTGCTCATGGACTGCATATATCAAAGAGCTTTTATCGTCAATAGCCCTCGTAGCTGACCATATGTCTAAGAGCTTTCATTGAAAGGACAATGTTCGCACTGAAGGGTTCATACGAGGGTATAATTGTCAAGATTGAAACAGTAAATCCTACTTCCACAGTGACCATAGATTGAGGACCATTGTGCAAATTAACCAATAAAGTCATTGACCAGGTCTACTCGATTATCTATGCACGTGAAAGTGGGCCCACATAAATATCTTTTTAACCCTAGTTAGGCCAATAGGTTATTGACATACGTATATCCTCCAATTATTGGCCATCTCTTTCCAAAATTATGAGATTCTCATGTTTTTATTATTATTTTTGTTTTTTTCTTCACGAAAAAGTTATCCTTAACCATGGGAATCGTAAAAGCTAAAAAGCGCAGTGCGCATGTGGTTTACCCTAACCATAACTACCTTTTTCCGCCTATATAAACAGTGTTCTGCTTCCATTGAAAACACATCTCATTCTTCCCCAATTTTGATTCTCTATCTTCTAAATCTAAAGTTAATATCAATGGCGTCTGCAGATGTTGAATACAGATGCTTTGTTGGTGGTCTAGCATGGGCCACCACAGACCTTTCACTCGAGAAAGCCTTTGCTCAATTTGGAGAAGTCACCGAATCGAAGGTCCGTTAGTCGCAGAGATCGTATCCGTCTCGATTCGGCTTTGTTGACTACTGTTAATATGTTACTGTTACTGAGTTACTATTTCCGTTACTATTATTTTCCCCTGGAACGGTACGTTCCATCTTCCTTTCTGTTATCAGGAGATGAGGATCGAATCGCTTTTCAGTTTTCATTTTGATCATTTTACTACGTATGTTATAGATCTGTTTAGATCTGATGAATTTTTGGAATTTTCTTATTTAGATTATTAATGATCGTGAAACTGGAAGATCGAGGGGTTTTGGATTCGTTACCTTCAAGGACGATCAGTCGATGAGGGACGCTATTGAAGGAATGAACGGTCAGGATCTTGATGGCAGGAATATTACTGTCAACGAGGCTCAATCTCGCGGCGGCGGCGGCGGAGGATTCCGTGGTGGTCGTCGTGAGAGTGGCGGCGCCGGAGGTGGCTACGGCCGTCGTGATGGAGGCTACAAAGGAGGAAACGGTGGTGGATATGGAGGCGGATACGGTGGCGGCCGTGAACGCGGATATGGCGGTGACCGTGGTTACACTAGAGGCGGCGGTGATTCCGAAGGCAACTGGAGGAATTAGGTTTAGGGTTAAATGTTCTGTTCGTGATTTCGATTGTGTGTAGGTTTCTAATGCTATGTTTGGTGTTACTGTCGTTTTTGGTCTCTGGTTCTCGTGGTTACTTTCTCCATGTATAAATAAATATTTGCAGATTTCTGTGGAATGAAGTAAATTGTGATCTTTAAAAAAATTGATTTTGATAATTGTTTTCGATTACTGATTGTATGTCCAGATTTTATTTGAATGCCAATGCCTTAGTTCGTCCATTAATCAAGAAGCTTGGACTTCGTTAAGATTCAGAACTTACCTTAAATTCTTTTGAGTTAATAGGGGGGGTAAAAGAAACGAGAGCTTATAGTTACATTTTAGCTGATTATTTTAGTTATGTACACCATGCCCATGATAAAATCAAGATTCAGGAATATTAAAAAAGGAATCCATATCTTCTAGTATATGAAAATGGATTATTCCAAGAATCTTTCGCAGAAATTTTCCACCCCACATGTGTGGGGCCCACCAGAATAAAATTGCCCAAGATACTCACAAATGCAGGTGGGGTGGATTTTTTTTTTCTTTCATTTTTTATTTCTGGTGGGCCCCACACGTGAGTGGGTCTAAAACTTTCCTGTGCATATGGTTTATTCCAGTGTCCCACGAGACCAGAAGCGAATCCAGGATATTAAGGGGGTGTTTGACACCCATTTTAGTAAAAAAATGTGTTTTTGAATAGTGATTGATGGAAGAATATGTGGTTAAAAAGTAAGGAGAATTTTTAGGTTTATGTGTGTTAAAATAATTCCTTGCAGCCAACACTCCACCAGCAGCCTAACAGAATATTCAGTGATGCTGAGATCCCTGAATTCCAGGAGTGGTAGTGTAACCATTAGCCAGCTGATACAATCTGTTGGACATGCCAATGGTGCACAATTCTAGAATATTCAAGCCACGTAAATTAGCTATATAAACCGTGTAACAATGTACAATATTTTATTAAGCTTTTCATCAACATTATCTCTGTTTTTTCTAACTTGGTATCAGAGCCAAAAATGGCTAACACCGGATCAGGAAATCAGTCAAATCCATCCGAATTTAACACAGCACCAGTCACTCAAATGGCTGCAAATCAAAACTTAATGGTTGGGATGAATATCACTCACTAACCATCAGTCAAACTTGATAGAAACAATTTTCTACTTTGGAAAAATATGATCATGCCCATAATCAAAGGGCACAACCTTGATGGATATCTGCTGGGGACAAAGGAGTGTCCACCAGAGTTTTTAGCAACTCAAACCACTGCTCAAACCACTGCTGGACAGGAAGAAGCAGTGGAGATGATACAAAATCCTGATTTCATCAAGTGGAACTCAGCTGATCAGCTCCTAATGGGCTGGCTATACTCGTCTATGACCCCAGAAATTGCAATGAAAGTTATGGGGTGTGAGAGTGCAAGCAAACTCTGGAAATCAGTAGAAGAAAATTTTGGGATATTAAACAAGTCAAGAGTAATGTTCCTTACAGGAGAATTGCAAAGAATTAGAAAAGGATCCATGTCAATGGATCAATATCTGACAACCATCAAATTGTTGGCTCATAACCTGGAGATTGCTGGAAAAATCATAGATCAAAATGATCTGATAACACAGGCTCTATCAGGTTTAGACAAGGAGTACACGCCTATTGTAGTACAAATTAATGGAAGAGAAAGTATCTCATGGCATGAATTATCATCTGTGCTTATGACTTTTGAGAGTCGTCTGGAACACCTAAATCAGGTTAGGAATGGTTTTACCTCACTAAGCATTAATCAGTCAAGTGTTCAACTAGCACAGAGAATTAACTCAAGAAGGAGCAGAGGTTTTAGAGGTTCCAACAATGGCAGATCACCAGGTATAAGAGGAAGGGGAAGAGCTCCAATTGGAAGACAAAATGAAACCAAAGGACCATGCCAGATTTGTGGACTCAACAATCATTCTGCAAGCTAGTGTTTCAATAGATACGATGAAAGATATATGGGAAGCAGGCCAAGCAACTAAGGGTCACAGAACTTAAATTCAGCCCCTTCTGCCTTTATAACATCACCTAGAGCTCTTGAAGATCCAGCCTGGTTCATTGACTCTGGTGCAAGCAACCATGTTACCACTGATAAAGGTAATCTGCAGATTCTGAATAAATATAAAGGTAAAGAAAAAACTGGTTGTTGGTGATGGCAATATGCTGAACATTTCACATGTTGGAAAAGGACAAGTACCTACAATGAATAATAGGCCACTTGCTTTAAATAAACTGCTGCATGTTCCCTCAATTAAAAGAAATTTAGTCCGTGTTTCACAGCTCACTTTTGATAACAATATTTTCATTGAATTTTACTCTGACTATTGTGTTATTAAGGACCTTCAGACGAAGAGGATCTTGCTGAGAGGAGTACTTAAGGAAGGGTTGTATCAGTTGCAGCAGCCAAATCACAATCCAGAAAACTTTACTCTCGAGTCAAACCACCAGAATAACGTTCATTGCTTTGCAGTCGATTCTGGCAGCAGTCTTTTACCTTCAGTTAAACAAGTTTTAGATTCTGAGCTTGATGTCTGGCATAGAAGGCTGGGTCATCCTTCAAACTATGTAATGAGTCAAGTTCTAAAGTTATCAAAACCAATGAAATTCCCTCTTTCTGTGAATCTTGCAAATTTGGCAAATCACATGCCTTACCATTTAGCACCTCTTTGTCACAAGCTCAAAATCCCTAAAGATCTTATTCACACGGATGTCTGGGGACCTGCCCCGTTGAACTCTACCACTGGACATAAGTATTATATAATCTTTGTAGATGATCATACCAGATTCACATGGATTTACCCCATGAAGCACAAGTCAGAAGCCTTGACCATCTTTATTCACTTCAAGAAACTAGTTGAAAATAGGTTGGATAGGAAAATTAAATCACTACAGTCAGGTTGGGGTGGGGAGTTTAGGAGTTTCAGTAAAATCACCCTTGAATCTGGAATTGAATTAAGACACTCTTGCCCCTACACATCAATCCAAAATGGAAGAGCCGAACGAAAACATTGCCACATTACTGAAACTGGATTAACTCTCCTGGCCCAGGCTAGAATGCCCCTTCATTACTAGTGGGAGCCTTTCAAGACTGCAACCTTTCTAATCAATAGATTACCTACTCCAGTCCTTCACCACAAATCACCCTATCAGATGCTGTTTAAGAAAGAGTTTGATCATAAGCAACTTAAAACCTTTGGATGTGCATGTTATCCATGCCTGAGACCCTATTAAAAACATAAGTTTAATTTCCACTCTCAAAGATGTGTTTATCTTGGGCATGGTGACTCACACAAAGGCTATAAATGCTTAAGTTCAAGTGGTAGAGTATACATTTCCAGACATGTTGTGTTCAATGAAAGTGAATTCCCATTCAAAACAGGCTTTCTAAATAAAAAAATCATACCATCCACATTTGAAAATACTTTTAGTCTTCTTCCTGTTATTGATGTTAATCATAACCCCTCACTACAAAATACAGATGCTGCAACCCAACCTTATGCTTCATCTTCAGCAGATCTCTTTGATGAATAAGGTAGAACTAGTGGGGTGAAAGAGGCATTAGAAGCAGAATATCCTCATGATGATGTAGAGGAATCAGCAATTCATGAGACATCTCAAAATCAGCAAGTTGAAACTGAGGCTCAAAATGATTCAGGTAATGAAATTATACAAAGTGGAAATGTGGTTCAAAACACAAGACATCAGATGATCACCAGAGGCAAGACTGGAATTTTTAAACCTAAGATTTATGCAAGCACAACAATGGATGAATCAATAGAAATTGAGCCAGTTCATGTTGATGAAGCATTATCAAATGCCTGTTGGAAGAAAGCTATGCAAGATGAGTATGATGCCTTAATGAAGAATGATACATGGGAATTGGTACCGCACAAGGCTGGTATGAAGATCATTGGTAACAAATGGGTTTTCAAGGTGAAACGTGATTCAAAGGGAAAGGTGGAAAGGCACAAGGCTAGACTTGTTGCTAAGGGTTTTCTTCAAACTGCAGGAGTGGACTTCAATGAGACATTTAGCCCTATTGTTAAGTCCTCAACCTTAAAGATTATCTTAACACTTGCTCTTGCAAAGGATTGGAAGATCAGACAAGTTGACATCAACAACGCATTTCTGAATGGTAGCCTGAGTGAGACAGTTTTTATGAACCAGCCACAAGGTTTTGTGAATAAAAGGCATCCTAGTCATGTTTGCAGATTGAAGAAGGCATTGTATGGTTTAAAGCAAGCTCCAAGAGCCTGGCACGATAAGATGAAGAATACTCTGTTGGATTGGAGTTTTAAGCAATCTAAAGCGGACAACTCCTTGTTCTTCCTGGCAAGAGAAAATGATGTGTTATTTGCTTTAATATATGTAGATGATATTGTAATAACAGGTAATAACAATCAACAACTCCAGAAATTCATTGACAGACTAAACATCAGCTTTGCACTGAAGGACATGGGTGACTTAAAATTGTTTCTGGGAATTGAAGCACATAGAGATTCAAACGGGTTATATTTGAGTCAAACAAGGTATGCCACTGAATTACTAAAAAGGTTTGGGTATGAAAATCTGAAACCCAGCCTCACGCCTATGGCAGTAGGTAAACCAATTTCCAGAACTGATGGACAGGAAATGAAAGATCCTACCTTATACAGAAGTGCAATTGGTGGTCTTCAATATCTGATTCACACAAGACCGGATATGACCTACTCTGTGAATAGGCTGAGTCAATTTCTTCAGGCGCCAACAGATAATCATTGGAAGACACTTAAAAGGGTATTCAGATATCTAAAAGGTACACTTAATCATGGACTCTCTATCTAAAAGAATGACAGCCTTGATATAGTTGCATTTGCTGATTCTGACTGGGCAACCTGCCCTGATGATAGAAGATCTACCGCGGGATATTGCGTCTACATTGGAGACAATTTAGTATCTTGGTGCTCCAAGAAGCAACATGTCGTGGCTAGATCAAGTACGGAAGCAGAATATAGAGCGCTTGCTCATTGTGCAGCAGAAATCACATGGATTCAATCACTAATGGAAGAACTGAAAATACCGCAAAAGTCAGTCCCAGTCATTTGGTGTGATAGTTTGAGTGCTAGTGCCTTAGCATCAAATCCGGTTTATCGTGCTAGCACAAAACACATAGAGTTAGATGCTCATTTTGTGAGAGACAAGGTGCTTGGTAATCAACTGAAGATCCAATATGTGCCTACTTCAGACCAGACAGCAGACCTCCTAACAAAGCCCATGTCATGCTCGAGATTTCAGTTTCTAAGAGACAAGCTTGGAGTATTAAACCACACTCCACCTTTAGGGGGGGGGGTGTTAGAATGATTCCTTGCAGCCAACACTCCACCAACAGCCTAACAGAATATTCAGTGATGCTGAGATCCCTGAATTCCAGGAGTGGTAGTGTAACCATTAGCCAGCCGGTACAATCTGTTGGACATGCCAATGGTACACAATTCTAGAATATTCAAGCCATGTAAATTAGCTATATAAACCGTGTAACAATGTACAATATTTTATTAAGCTTTTCATCAACATTATCTCTGTTTTTTCTAACTATGTGTAATATTATTTTATTGATAGAATGTGTGGTTGAAATGAAAAAAGAGAAAAAAAATGAGAATGGGAATGAGAAAAAAAAATGGTTGTCAAACGGGGGCTAAGTCAGTTAGGACTAGGGCTGGGCCCATAAACCCGAAACTGCGGACCGACCCAACCTGATCCCGGTCGGATCGGGTCGGTTCGATTTTAATTTAAAAATGAGTTGGGTCGGGTAGGTTCACAATTTAAACATTTCAAACCGACCCAACCCGTTTATCTATAACCCTATTTTCAAACCCTCAAATTCTCCCAGCTTTGAAACCTCCTCCCTCTCCGACGATTTTTCCTAGTGCAACTTAATCAGAATTCTCATCCTAGAAATATCCACTCTTTTGGTTGGTGGATTAACGTTTAATTTGTTAAATATTTGGTTGGTGGGTTCTCGCTTTCTTTTTTAAACTCAAGCATTACTGTTATTGATAGCAACCCTTTCAATTAAAACTTCTACTGATGCAACTCTCAAGGTCTCTTATCTCTAGATTGTTTTTAAAGGAAGAGCTGGTCAGTCAAATCTGTGCAAAAGAAATTGGATTGTGCAAAATCAATTAGCCCGGGATTGTAGAATTTAATCGGAGAAGATATGGCTTATGCAGCCGTAGTTTTACTGATGCGGGATCTAGAAGAACTCTTACATTCCTAGGCACGTCCCATTGGTCTAAAGAAAGAACATATTGAATCTCTTTACAAGGAAGTTAGCTTATTGCAAAATCCCTCTTTTTTGAATGAGAAGAGAAAATGGTGGTGATGTGTTAGGTAAAGCATTGAATGAGAAGTCTGTGTTTCTTTTCTTCTTCTTCCTGCAATCTCTTCTTTTCATTTTTTTTTACTGCATAGCATTTGGGGTGATTGGGTTTCTACTATGATTTCATTGAACCGACCCGACCCGAATTGGGTCGGGTCGGGTTCGAGTAGTGGAAGAGTCCAAAACCGAGTCGATCGGGTCGGGTTTGGCCCAAACCCAACCCCACCAGACCCATTGTCCACCCCTAGTTAAGACGGTCCCTGATGGCCGCAATAATAAAATTGTTTATTAATATTTAATTGAATAATGTTAAAAAAATTTCAATCAATATGTAAATGCACAAAAACATGAAAAAAATTATATACATTTGAAATATAATCCAATACAATATAAAATAATAAGAAAAAAATACATTTTTCAATCATACATGTATGATCAAGTTTTAATTTTTTTACGAATTCAAATGAAACTCTGTTTATATGTAAAGCGTGATTAAATGGTGAAGACAAACTCCGAGTTTAGGCGAAAGTTATCCAATATTTTGAAAATGATGATTTTTAAAACTAAAACTATTTTTCACCTCAATGAAAAAGTATTTTTCGAACTTTTAAAAGAATAAAGAACGATACTTAGATTGTCCAAATTTGAATTTTATAAAATAAATTAATAAAAAAAATATATCATATAGTAATAATTTCTCGATAAATTTTTAAAAGAAGTTATTTCGAAAACGAAAACTAATAATATATAATTGTTTAGTTATTATTTATCTTAATGAAAAATTAAAGAAAAAATAGAAAAGCAAAGAATTGAACCCCATACCTCTAGTGCACAAAATGACCCATTTACCATATGAGCTAACCTTCTTTTTGTTGAACATTGGTACAATTGTTAATTAATATTTAGTCATTATTTACCATGTTTAAAAATTAAAAGAGATAATGTTGTTGAAGGGAATTAAATCCAAGTATCTCACACGAAAAGGTGTCATCTCTTCCAAATGATCTACACAACATTTCAATAAAAGTTATACAATAACATGTGTGTGTGTGTGTGTGTTTCATAAATTTTATTTAATTTTTTTTCCCGACGAATCTAACACGGGGTGGCCGCATCGGCTCGCCTGGTGCTGGATTCGCCCCTGCACGAGGCCACCAAGTCTTTGTGTCATTTTCACATTATCTACAGAACTTTAGAAGAAATTCAAGAATTTCTAGCCATGAAATGAATCATCTCATAATAGAATCTCAACATTTCAAGATTATATTCAATTGTACTGACAGTAAAGAGGACTCATTTCACAAATCTTGACACTCTTCATCAAGGATAAAAAAAATACTGTTCCATTTCGTCTAATATGGCTCGTGAAGTTTGTTCTCACTATTTATCCTGCATTTCTTTGCTTGTTGAACCCCAGGCTGCTACATGGTACTACTAGCGAAGTTATGGCCAAAGATTTTTGTAGGGAAAACTGGCGCCCCTGTTTATGCCCCGGTCATTGAGCCGGGGCATAAAGCATCTCTCTTTTTGTAGTGCAAGAATACAAGCGAATGAAGCCCATTCTTTGAAGAGTTGAGTGCTTACGTCTCAAGACTTCACAATAAGAATATAACTTGTCAAGTAAATGTTCCACCTGCTAATGGATTTGACAAGGCTATTTGACAAAAAATCTTTTGACCCTTGGAGGAAAATTAATCTAACGGTCTAAATAGAATTTAAAAATGAATAATTATATTACCATCACAAAATTTAATTACTACACCACATTATAATCAAATAACAATTAATATATATTTTAAATAAATACACCACAATAAATTTACCATTATATCCCTACTATAATAAAAACAAAAAATGAAATATAATATTGTGATGTATTCATCCTCATATTTGACAAAGAACAATGGATTTAGATGATGTCGTTGTATCAATAACTGCATCCATTCTCGCTTTGAATTTTCGAAAGTTGATTCTCTACTATGACAGAATCATACAATTGTGTCCGTACGAGTTAAATAAAAAAGTTAAAAAAATGAGCTTGATTTGAGAAACTCCCCAAGTACAAGGAATATACTGAATTACCCTTTTATACACAAATGTAAGGAAAAAAGAAAGGCACAGATTCAAAATCAAAGGGCGCTTGCCTTTATAATACTAAGCCCTAAGTTATTCAAACTTAGTCGACGGCCTTCAAGAACGGATTGCTTGGCGACTGTGATGCCTCTGTAACTTACTTTAATGTATAATTCATGAAAACCATCAGAAAAAATAATGGAAAAAACATGAGTATAAATTCATCTACTGTGAGAAAAAGAAATTATCTTGTAACCACGGAAGGAAGCAAAAGTCCCATTGCATTCAGTTGATGAGGAAAAAAGAAGAAAAATTAGGTTATTTTTTTGTGGTGGAACAATCATTTATTTTAGGGTAATTATATATTAAAATCCTAATTATGTAAATAAGAAAAATATCAAAAATTGTGGTGCACTTAATAAATTTTATAGTGATAATATAATTATCCTTTAAAAATTCTTTTAAAACCCTTATACCCACAACCAAACACCCCAATTCGACAGGCATGTTTCTTTTCCAACCTTCATCCTCTCAAATCCTCTCACCCAAGTTGCCCCCCGAAACGGTCTATTTGGCTGCGGTGTCACTCTCGCTCTACTCACCCTCGACGATTTTAACCTTATAATGTCTGTTAAAGAGGGCTAAAGAATGTGCTAAAAGCAATGTTTTTAAACCTAAAACTTGTTACTGACAGTATCATAACGGGTGGCAACTTGGGAGATGGGGGTTGAGAGGAGGAAAGCTGGGAAAGACTCAAGCCTGCATAGATTTATTAAATTGAATTTGGGTGTTTGGTTGTGGGTATCAAACTTTTAGAAGCCTTTTTTAAATTCTATTTGTACAATTAGATTAGTTTCTATCAAAGGTTAATATTATTTATCAAATAACTTTGTCAAATATATTGGTAGGTGGAACACTCGCTAACTTATAAATGGTCATTTACAAATGTGAATTATTAGTTCAAATTTCTATTGCAAGATCCAAAATGCAGCAAATAAACATTGATTAGTCTTAATATCTGTTAGGATCGAATTTCAACCATCTTCTATCTAAAAGTGCCTAGTGAATACAGACTAAAACTATTATGATATTTGACCACAATCACCTGAGTGACCAAACCATATACTTGAGAAATAATGACATTTTTATCCATGATCTTAACTATGAGACCATTTGTTAGGATCTAGTTTTAACCATCTCATCTAAAAATTAATTTGCGTCCATCAAAAATAAGTTATATTTTTTATGACAATCGATCATCATCTTTTGGGTGACTGAAACTATGGGCTTATGAGCGACATTGTTGCTCCAACATCATCTAAACTTGGAAATTGAATTTTTGATATCTATATTGACTTTAAGCTTCAAAGGTTCCTCTGATGCAAATCTGTGGGTTAAGCATGACGCAAAACATTAAGGGCACGTTCGGCATGCTCTAGTTGATAGCATTATAGTTCTATCTTTCTTATTCAATGTTGTCCAGTCCAGCATATCAAACATGCCCTTGAAATTGTTTCTGAAGTGTTTAAATTCCCCATTCTCTTTAGTCACTGGACTTATTTACCAAGAGGTGATCAAAATATGAAACCTAACTATCTGGAATATAATCAAACAAGATCAGGAGAATATGATGGAATCATTTCCACATCGTTACTTGTGGAAGGACCAGCTGCAGCAGAGAGATTGAGAAACATCCATAGATCTTCCTTTCATTGAAGATAGACCCAATGACAAAGATTCCAAATATCTGTAGAAAGGTTTCCCAAGCCTTCTCTTTTTTTAAATACATATTCCTAGACGAACTGCAAATGTAATTTTCGACTAATCATTAGAGGGGAATCTGTGGTCTTTTTGCAACTTGTTTCAAGGAGCCACAGTTTCTTCCAATCTTTTTCAAGATTTTCTGTACATCAACGAGCAGCGAATCCAGTAACTTTGTTACTGCAAGGATCTTTATCCAGTGCTAATGGCAGTTTTCAGATCCAATTAGAAGTGTCATGACCTCTAATAGCTAACAGTATCAGCCATTATGCTCGCAGGTTCGTGTTTTAAAGCAACCCACATAATAAGGCCTTTAGAATAATAGGTCAAACTGCGATAAGGAGGTTACGTTTTCAATAGGATTAGGCTCTACACATTTCTACAGTGTAGTGACGGTTAAGGTTCTACAAGAGCTCGACAAAAGGAGAAACTTGAGATGTTTGTTCATCCGATATGAATATGGGCAGCTTTTGATCCGTACCAAAGTAGAGTTGCTGAAATGAATTTAACAAATACAACATTATTAAACTAAAATTAATATTGTGGGAGGCATCATATGTCTTTCTAACTAATTATCACCATCAGAGGTGGTTTTACAGTTTCTGTAAATGAATAGGTCTAAAATGAATCACTTTCAAGAATTTACTCTGCATAGGGCCATAGATCGGGACTACTCTACTCCACTTGCTGCTAAAAGATCAAATCACCTTTTAAATTCTCTGTTTTAGAAATTTCAGCTTCTCTCCAAACAAGTATTTTTGTTCACCCAATAAAATGTTTTGAGTTGCATACATGCAAGCAAATATCAGCCAAGGTATGGGAATTTAATGAAAAGAGTCCCTATGGAATGATGGAAGTCCTTATCTTACATTATCTTTTATTGAAGATTCTGTGCCAAGAATTGAATGGAAGGGAAGAGAAAATAAACCCAATTGGACAAATGGATGGAGAAAAATCAGATTCTGCCCTACGACTTCACGTCTTTGGCCACTCAAAGAGAATAAGCGCCCGTTTGGCCCCATTATTCCACATTATAATGAGAAGAATAGTAATTTTTTGGAGAATTTTTTATTAAAAAACGAATGAAAAGTTTTTTGGCTTACATATAATATTATTTTATTGAAAAATATATGTCTGGTAGGAAGAAATAGAAAAATGAATTATAATTTAATGGAGAATAATTGGGCCGAAAAGGGGACTAAATCTTCCACAAGCCATTACAACTCCGGGTCAGAATTTCTTCGAACCAAGAACTCATTCGTAAACTAAAATGGGAGAGCTTCTCAAAGATGTTTACTAGTAAATGGTCAAGACGCTAATCCAAGTAAGACAATATGTGAAATTCTGAAAGACGAGAGTGATCCTGAGTTTGGAATATCCTACTTTCTTGTTGGTATCAATTGATCTTTCACTTAATCACAATCTGCAGTGGAATTTAGTGTGTTTTCCGATGCAGGATGAAAAATGTGAAGCTGTGAGGAAGGAAGAAGCTCAAATAAATAAAGATGCAATTTTTCACCGAATTCTAATTCGGAGTGTAATATATATATGAACAAAACGAGACCAGAAACATGCAAAGAAAACTCACGGAATTAAGCAGTTCACTCTCAATCTCAAATGTTACGTTCATGTATAACGAAGTAGATTATAAGCAATGGAAAGATTCCAAAGCAAACTCAAAGTAACTTTTTTATATCTCACAAATTATATCATCAGTAATAACTCAATACATAAAATTCTAATAGACGTAAATGGAAAAATACATTAGAACACAAGTAAATGAACTGTATAAACACACACATCATTCTGAAAAGAAATTCACTCTCAAGAAACAGCTGAAGTTAACACTAACATGCCAGACAAGGATACGTAGGAGTTATTCATCTTTGCTAGCTGCATCACACAACAGATTCTTCCCCAGCCTCTGTTATTGGATAAGAGTTGTATCACTTCCTAATACTTCAAAACAAAGTAGTTAAATAATTAGGGTTAACAGAGAGACTATACCTTTCCCCGGAACAATAATGACTGGTGCAATTTTACAATTGTGGAAGCAATATTCACTAATGCTACCTTGTAGCACACTGAAATAAAGTCAAATAAGAATGTCAGTCGAGCACAAGTAGGTAAGAGGGTGAGAGAGAGAGAGAGAGTGGCACCTTTTCACCAAGCTTCGGCCTCTGGTGCCAAGGACAACAGCAGCAGGCTTCAACCTTTCTGCTTCCTTGCAAATTGCCTTCCCTGCATCTCCTTCCACAATCCTAGCCTTCGACTTTACCTATTTTAAATGTGATAAATTCTGTATAAAATACCGTAAACGCTAGAAAACAGCAAATCCATAGAATTCATCGTGCGGCTTGCGTTTTCCTTTTGCTCTTTTTAATGGTCAAATGAGTTTTATACAAACAATACATTCATTCCAGGTTCACAATATACAAAAGCAAGTAACAACTTAAATTTTTCGTCATGATAAAGGAAAGTGAAAAAGATGTACTAGTTGGTAAAGGAGAGTCTAAATACACATGTGACAAGAATGATGTAGACACCAACACACTTCATAGAAGATAGATCAATATAAGTGAAACGGTGACGAAGGAAAGTGAAACCGGAAAAAGATGTATTAGTTGGTCGAAGGAGATAGTATTGATGAATAAATAGTTTGTTCACATAAAACAAATTAAGCCCTTACCTAATCCAAAAAAAAAAAACAAATGAAGCCCTTGTTTGACCTCCATTTCAATTAGATTTTGGATAAAATGTATTTTGGAATAGTAATTTTTTGGAGAATGTATGGTTAAAAAAGAAAAAAAAATTGAGTTTATGTGTAATATTATTTTATCGAAAAATATGTGGTTAATAAGAAAAGAGAAAAATGAATTATAATTTTAATGTAGCCCAAACAATGGCTAAGTTTCTATAACCTTTGGCACAAAAATCCCGAAAACATCATTATAATGTGGTCTAGATAATGAAAAATAAAAAACAAGCTGGCTATGTCGCACACTCCATGTCCAATGGTTGCATTTTTTCTTGCATACAGTAGATGTAGTATTATGTTAATTATTTCATCTCAACCTTCATTATTTGCCTTATTTTGAACATCATAACAAAATTAATCAGGTATCACTTTTGCATAGACCTAGAGAGGTATATGTTCACAAGAGTGATATGATTTTAATACAACAAGAACCAAACCTAACGTGGCCTATTGAGGTTATTTAATATCTATTTTTCGACTTTAAACTTATTAAAAACAAGACACAACCATGATTGCAAACACAATGTTATTTTGACATAAACTAACCAATTATCATTTCTTGCAGCATCGAAATGTTCCATGAAAACACCACAAAAAAAAAAAAAAATTCTAAATTTGGAAGAGGAAATAGAAATTACCATAACAACCTCAAGCGCCTCCACTGCAAGCTTCTCCATAAGAACCTGTGTCGCATCGTAAACTATCTGGTTGTTCAAACCTAACACAGAAAACTAAACTTAAGAAAATTCATTCCAATTATATAAATACAAAAATCAAGAAAATTTCACTAACGGTTACTCGAGTAGCAAGTCAGCCCCAAATCTTTAAAAACGAACAAATTAGTTCCAAAAATGAGTCCCAAATGACCAAAACCATCCAAATCTAAATTATCAGCGTCTCTCGCGTATGAGACTGCAATTTTCCTAAAAGCTAATACGCAGAACAATATGAAAATAAAATTGGGCTCACTCGAAACGGCATGAACAAGATGAATTGTATCGGCGAGGCGGCAGAGATGAGTTATGGCCCAATGAAAAGCGTGTTTGCTATTGGGGCCATGATCAACCGCGATTATTATGTCGCGGCCTCTTCTTCTCTCTCCGGTTTCTCGCTCTAGCTCGGGCTCCGGTACAATTGGTATTAGTGACGGAAGTTTCACTTCTCTCCAGTTGTACTCTTCTTCCTCCACTACCGTCTCCATTTCGTTGAATTGACTCTCTCTCTCTCTCTCGGCTATGAATTGAACAAAAGTAATAATGGAATTGAAGATATTTGTGGTTTTTTATGCAGCCATTTTATGAATCTCGTGCTTTGGACTGTACCGTCATAATTGAATTTGCGTGTTGAAATTGGACTCCTTTTTTCTTCTTTTTTTTTTTTCACCACGTTGTCTATTCAAAATTTTTTATTATAAGATTGATTTTAATCCAATTAAAATTGAAAATATAGTCGTTATTGGGTCTCACTCGTTTAATAAAAATCAATAATAATGACTAATTTTTCAATTTTAATCCGATTTTCATCTCCACCAAACAAACTCTATATTTAAATATAAGATTAGATGATAGATTCATATATTTAAATATAGCTAGTAGGGAATTGAAGATATTTGGGGGTTTTTTATGCAGCAATTTTATGAATCTCGTGCTTTGGACTGTACCGTCATAATTGAATTTGCGTGTTGAAATTGGACTCCCTTTTTCCTTCTTTTTTCTTTTCCCACCACGTTGTCTATTCAAATTTTTTTATTAGATAAGATTAGGGGCCTATTTGGTATCGATTTTCATTTTCTACAGTAAATCAATTTTCATTTTCAACCACACATTCTTCAATAAAATAATATTTTCCATCACATCATTACTTTTTTCTTCTTTTTCAACCACACATTTCCCATCATATCACTATTCAAAAATCAATTCTTCCCCCAAAAATCTCTACCAAACACACTAGATTCATATATTTAAATATAACTAGTAAGGTCAACGTGCATTGCACGTTAATTTATTAACGTTAAAAATCAATATAAGCAAAAATGATAGGATGATGTGAATAGAATATTTAGTTATAAATAACAGTTTGATCTGTAACTTTCAACATTTACTCCCATTTATGATTCCTTGATAATAAAATGAGTGATTTTTAAATATATCTTAAACAATTCAATTTAAAATTAATCTTATTTTGACTTCTTTCCACTTTCGAGTTTCATGAATTCACACACGACCACTATAATATTCCCTTTTGAATGGGACAAATGGATATGGAATGAGAACCGTATTTTGTTATCTTTATTTTTTTATTACTTTTCTATCACACAAATTATTGACGGAACAAAAATTAGTGAAAAATTGAAGTGGAACCTCCTGAGAAAGAGATCCTCCAGTACACAGCAACGACAACAGCAAGGAGTGAAACTTGTAATATCAGGTCAGCTGCTCCAGCTTAGCATAAGATTTAATTAAGATTAGGACAAGAAAGAAAGTTTATCATAATAAAAAAAACATTGAGATCAAAACCGCACGATATGCATGCACAGGGAGAACCTTTAGAACGCCAAATCTCTTGACCATCTTTGCAGATACAAATGTTGATGCAACTCCCATAAAAGCACATAATCCACTAAAGCCTCCAATAATAGAAGGTTTTAAACCTGCAACAATATCAATTGAATCCATGTAGAAAAATTCAAGTCAGCATCAGAAAGGAAAACCTCTCTCCATTCAATTGCAAACTTTACTGGAAGGATAGAAAAAAATGTGAAAGAAGAAAATAACAGAAATTGCAAAAAGCAAAAAAAAAAAAAAAGTCAGATTAGTGCACGCCAACCGTATTCCATTGTACGGCAATATATTATCTTGCATATGCGAAAAACTGACTAAATTATTCCAGTTACTTGTAAGAAATGCAACTTTTTTCCACCACGGATATTCAGTTAATTTCTTTTTGAAGCTGATAACATATAATTCTTCAAAGTACAGAGGAAGCGGAAAGGAAAAGCATTGACTCAATTATACCAGTTTTGCAATCTATATGGAATCAAGATTCAACATCACTTCTTCGTTCCAATAGATAGAGATGGAACTACCTAATTCTTCCGTGTCTCTGTTTTTGCACGGAGACATGGAGTATCTCTGTGCCCCAATACCTAAAATCTAAAATCCGGAACCATAAGAACCCAGAACCCGAAGAAATCCCAAACTAATTAGTCAAGTAAGTTGGGAGAAGGAGAACATGCCCAGCGAAGCGTGTCTCCGTGCACCACGGAGACACGGATTGTGTCTCTGTTTTTGCACTGAGACACGGCGTATCTCTGTTCCTGAACACCTAAAATCTATAATCCGGAACCATAAGAACCCAAAACCCAAAGAAATCCCAAATTAATTAGTCAGGTAAGTTGGGAGAAGGAGAACGTTTCCAGTGAGGTGTGTCTCCATTTTTGCTTCAGTCGATTTTTTTGCTTCATTGGCCTCTTCCTTGTTGGAATCAATTAAGGCTTCTTCANAACTGACTAAATTATTCCAGTTACTTGTAAGAAATGCAACTTTTTTCCACCACGGATATTCAGTTAATTTCTTTTTGAAGCTGATAACATATAATTCTTCAAAGTACAGAGGAAGCGGAAAGGAAAAGCATTGACTCAATTATACCAGTTTTGCAATCTATATGGAATCAAGATTCAACATCACTTCTTCGTTCCAATAGATAGAGATGGAACTACCTAATTCTTCCGTGTCTCTGTTTTTGCACGGAGACATGGAGTATCTCTGTGCCCCAATACCTAAAATCTAAAATCCGGAACCATAAGAACCCAGAACCCGAAGAAAACCCAAACTAATTAGTCAAGTAAGTTGGGAGAAGGAGAACATGCCCAGCGAAGCGTGTCTCCGTGCACCACGGAGACACAGATTGTGTCTCTGTTTTTGCACTGAGACACGGCGTATCTCCATTCCTGAACACCTAAAATCTATAATCCGGAACCATAAGAACCCAAAACCCAAAGAAATCCCAAACTAATTAGTCAGATAAGTTGGGAGAAGGAGAACGTTTCCAGTGAGGTGTGTCTCCATTTTTGCTTCAGTCGATTTTTTTGCTTCATTGGCCTCTTCCTTGTTGGAATCAATTAAGGCTTCTTCACTTCCACCTACATCAAGTGATAAGTAAATACATTATCAACACAATTTGCTCCTCATTCACAACTAAATCTCATATCAATGGATTTCAAGATAATCAACTGCAATAGTGATTTCAAGGCTAAATAGATTCACATCACATCAAACTGCACTAATTTGCTCCTCATTCACAACTAAACATTGTGAAAAATTTGTTACTACACATGGACTACTCACAGGTCTAGGATCTATTGCTCAAACCTCTACCCAGAAGAACAATAGATACTCATAATTGTCTTCAACATGGTACTTGATGAGCTGTGCTTTTAACCAATGTGAAGAAGCAAGCACAATATAAATATGTTTGACATGGCAAAAGTTGAAGAAATGCCAAGTATGAGTCAAGAAATTCAAGACTCAATACATATCACAAGTACATTGGCAGCGCCTAGTATAATGGCCCAACCTGATGTTCTAAAACTGTTGTTAATGATCCTAAAGTCTATAAATCAATTCAGAATCTAAGATGCATGCAAAACAATATATTCTTTTCCCTCATCACACTCATTCTTACATAAAAAAATAACATTGACAACTAAGACAGAGACAAAACAATGACATATTATCTAGCAACAGATGATCATGTAACAGGGTGAGACTATTTAATAAAAACTTCAACTCTTAACAAGCCTTTTTTTCTCCACTATCCTTCCCCAAACATTGTCCTCACAATTTAGTTGTTATAACTTATAAAATAGGCACACTAGTAACTTCAACGGACACAACTAAACAAACCAATGATTGGAGTACATTGGCTACATGAGTTACCATTACTCAACTTAGACAAAAAGAGAAGTAGTTAAATAAATTTAAAACATACAAGGACACACATAAATAAAATAAATGTGTCCCAACCTGAGCCATTAACATTCCACAAATTGATCGAGTTGTTTTACCTATGTGAAGGATTTACTTTCAGGCTTTTTCCAGTAAGTTCAACTATCCTTCTCGAAACTCATTTTCTGAGACCTCGAAAATTTGATCTAGTGCTTTTTTTGCTTCTTCTTTTTCTTCACTCTACCTGCTTCACATCCAGAGTCTTTCACTTAAGTTTCAGATTTCCAGTGACAACATTATCAAATGCAAACATTTCTCCTATGCAAAAGAGTATTAACCATGAATTCAATTATTCAAACCTTAGGAAAAAAATATTGATGTAAAAAGAATACAAGAGTAGGGCGAATACCAAGCATTGGTTTGTAGCCGAATCAATCCCTCTAGAGATGCGAATTTCATAGACGCAAAAAAACAATATATATGTAAAATCAACAGCCCTATACTTTTGAAAATCAATTTCAAATATGACAAACTATTTATAAATGAATGGCTATATAATAATACAAAGAAAAAGGGAACATCTAAAACAAACCTGAGGCGTTAGTCTCTGGAGTTTCTCTGTTGGGAATAAGCAATAGAAGAGAATGGGTAGTGAATGCATTGAAAGGGAAGTCAAAGACACGACAATTCAATGTTGTGAATTAGCGGTGGTGGATTGACGAATGATGAGAGCGGTATGGATGAAGTTAATTGCGTGTGAAAATGGAAAATGGGATGGGTTGCATGAAGAGGAGGAGATGCGTGAAAATTTTAGAAAAAAAGCATTTTTGACAACGATTGGAAATGGCGACACGTGTCCGCCTTTTCATTGCCTCTTTTAATATGTAGTGAAGTTAAGCACTGCTTTAGTCACATTATTTTTTTTATTCTCATTTTTCCACTCATTTTCAACAACACATTCTTCAATAAAATAATATTTTTTCCTTCTTTTTCTACCATATATTCCCTATCACATCAACCAAAAAAATGCATTATTGGACAAAATATATGCACCAAACAGGGGCTAAGTAATTCATTTAATTGAACATATAATGTATCAAGATTTAGATTAATATTAGATAGCATCATTCCAATATTTTGGTTCATGCTGATTGACGCGTAAGATGACATCTTAATTTTACACATGGAATTAAAATTTCTATTATAATTCTTTCCTTAACAGACAATTTTCAAACTATTCTTTCACCAAAGTGCTTATTTTTCGGACAAAAATACATTTTTAAATAGTGATTTAATGTAAAATGTGTAATTCAAAATTTTGGATTTACTTGCAATATTATTTTATTGAAAAATGTGTTGTTGAAAATAAGAGAGAAAAGTGTATTTTAAAAATAATAGAGATCAAACAAAGAATGATTGATGAGTTTAAAATTTGACTTTTTCAACGGCTTCTTTTTATCATTTCGTTTTACGATTGTATTGAAACTACTTTAGCTATATTTGTTACTTAACTCAATTTATTATTAGGATTAATCTAGATATCCATCTTGTTTGACATTCCCCTTAAATGATACAATCTAAGGAGTAATGTAAAAGATTATCGAAGAATGAAGGATACGATGGTACCATGTGAAAGAATGTCGACAAAAATATGAACATTAATGCACGTGTGGCATTATTGTTATTATTATTTAGTTTACACATAAATATTTAATAGAACTTATAAAAACTAATTTTCTTCTTTTCATCTCCCTATTTTCTTTTCTTGTCTTGAAATGCTCAAAGACAGCTCGTGTCTCAAGAATGATAAGATATGTGGAATGATATTGTTAGATAAAATTACAGAATAATATTTTTTATTAATTACAAAAAATAACATAACAAATAATAAGAAAAAAATAGGAAATAACAATTCATATAAAGATAACAGATTTGAAAATCGAGGATTGTATATTACATAGGGTCATTAAAATATATTCGCTCACTTACTATAAGTTCTTAAGGTTTCATATGAGCATTTGTCTTTCAAAATACAACGAAGAAATTAATAAAATTCAAGTACTTCAATTTCTACTTTGACAAATTGAATTTGTATTAGACCAAGACCATCAAGACTTCGAACGAAGGACTGAAATGTGTACGCATAAAGTAAAGAGAATCCGTGTATGAAAAAATGGAAAAACTGACCTATATAAAAGGCTATAATGGTAACTTAAACGGACTAGGAGCCAAAGGTGTTAAAACCTTTAACACCATCATTAATTCGAATGTTCATTCTCTCCATTAATAGGCAATAACCACGAGAGTTTTAGGAGTTAGAAAATCATTTGAAAGAAAAAAATAAAAATATATATCGAAAACGAAGACAACATGTGGACTCTTCTAATGGCCAATTTTGGTTCATTTGGTCTGACCTTTGTATACGTAAGTCGCGTTCACATACAAGTTCAATATTCGAAATGCTAATTCCATTAGTGATTCGCACCCTCCATTTGCATACGGGGAGAGTGTATATGATATATGTGATTACACCCTTCAAAAATGTAGTCATATATAAACTAACTTTTATCTTGTTAATTTTCGTATATGGGACAAATTAAAATATCCAATTAAAAATAACAGAAAATGACCTAATTTGAAACCTTTAGTACGGAATACAAACTTTTAAGTGCAATTAATTATTATTTTCTTCTTTTTCTTTTGTTTAATTTAAAAAGGAAAGTACATTCGTCATTTCACAATATTTTATTGAGAAAAAAGAAAAAAAAGATTGTATTTCGCAAAGAAAATGACATATAGAGAGGTATTGCACCAAAATGAAAGGGTACGGAATATTCCATAATAGAGACAAAGATGAAGAGTTTTGTGTCAATTACCCGAGGCTAAAACATCATAAAGCCAATAAGAAATAACCGATCAAAGAATAAGGCTTGGATACATGATTAAATGGTGACCTTGAAGCAAAATTTGCTCTCTCTCAATCTTGAAATTGATTATATGATTCACCAGCAAGTACCCAGAGGTCATAACAAGCTTTAGTTTACACTAAGCATAATGAAAACCCCTAAAAGAAACTAGAGAATTTGTAAGTTTATGAATTTTGGGCTCTTCGAAGAAGAATACTATATGATTGATACATTAATAATTATTATTTTGAAAAACTCAATTGAAACTCGTCATAAGGTCCACCTTAGAGTAAGGCAAGCAAAAAACAATTCAAAGTACTAATTTTGAGATAGCTTTTGGGGGCACTTCAGTCGTGTGAGGCACATCTCGAGACGTGTGATCGACAAACATAATAATTCTTATTAACCCATATATTAAAAATTTGTGTTTCACAAAGTCCATTGTCCCGATCTACTAAAAAAATAATAGTGTTTATATAATTTTTCTTTTAAGTTGCCCGCTCACTTTAAATTGTTCTATTATAAATTTTGAAATATTATAAACCTTGTTTGTATTTTAACAAGTTTTTGACATTTTTGATTTACAATCATGCTTGCAAGTTTGACAGTTTACCATGTGATAAACTGTCACTTGACAATTTAAAAAGAAAAAAAA
>OU503057.1:12363726-12391402 GCA_912172775.2 Fraxinus pennsylvanica
GTTTAGAGTATGAAGCAACTCCTGAGCTAGCAAGACGTCATCTTCAATCAGCCATACCGAGATAAACCCACTCTACTATGGAGAAATAATGCACAATATCAAAGAACTGAAAAAAGTGTTCAAGAATTTCATGATCACTTTATTGAATACTATACACAGTAACACAGATTAATATGATGAAACTCCATCTATGTACAAGCATAGTCTCGCTTAGGGATCAAAACAATAGAGGTAGTAGCAAAATCCCTAGGTAGGTGCAACCAACAAGAAAATCTAGAACTAGTCTAAACACATCATCCCGAATAATATCTTTACAATGCTGAAAAAGAGAGGGAAGGATCCATCAAGACCCGCTAGTATCGTATCAATACCGAATGTTGCCTACTATACTTCATTAATAAAAGGGAGATAGTTAAGTTCCATATTATCTTCATCCATCACCAGCCTGGGAATGATATCAAGGCAAATGTTACATTTATTAGTTTCCATTTCTCAAATAGTATGTTGTCTGTCTCTTGAAATTGTATTTACTATCATATTCTATTAGTTCATATTGTTAGAATGAATAAAAATATATGTACAAAGCCACGAGGCCCCGGTACACCAAGCATGATTCATGTAAGAATAATTTGTTATTGCACATTGTCATTGTATTTTTTTTTTTGCATCATCGAAATAATTGATTAAATGATGCAATTTTTTTCTTGGAATGGAGATTTTATTTGATTTAGCGATCCTGAATTTTGAGTGAATTGGATGTGTATACTATAGTTTCGAAGAGAAAAATGCTGAAATACATTTGCTTGGAAGATAGATGTCGTTTTTGTTTAGGTAACTTTAATGAATTGTGATCAATAAGTGATTAACATTTTGTTACGGGCCTTCTGAGACCCTCCACCTCGTCCATCCACCTCATCCGCCACGTGTTGGCCAAACTAATCTGTTGTACCACGTGGTGACGAATTGAATCCATGACGGATGAACTAATTCTTCACTCCGAACTGAGACACTATTGCCCCGCCTCGTAGAAGAACCAAACTTATTCGCCATTCAGGCATATGCAAAGGCCCACACTCCATATTCGTTTCACCTTGCCGCTTCTCTATCAAGATCTTTTCTAGGATCTTCAGTTAAGTTCCTGATTGATTGATGGGACGTGTGGCAAGTCATAAACCATTTAATGCAGCTGACATGTCAGAAACCATTTAATGTCCGTCAACCTACGGATTGACGAATTGACACCTATGAGTTGATGACTCATACGGGATCTGAAGCCACATGTCCCTTCATCCAATGGTCCACCTCTTCACTTTCCTAGTATAAATACCCCCATACTGGTAAGAGTAGGGGGCTCGAGTTTCGCTATCTTTACATCTTAACTTTCAACATATACTTCAACATCCCGGTGACCACCCGTCGCTGGACATAACTTCCCGATTAGCTAAAACACTAACTTGACCGTCGGAGT
Source organism: Fraxinus pennsylvanica (assembly GCA_912172775.2). Classification (NCBI taxonomy): domain Eukaryota; kingdom Viridiplantae; phylum Streptophyta; class Magnoliopsida; order Lamiales; family Oleaceae; genus Fraxinus; species Fraxinus pennsylvanica. The sequence goes on from OU503057.1 coordinate 12,365,195, forward strand.
GCTCGTGGCCGCTTCGAACCCCATCGAAAAAGGCTACGAGTGACTAACGGTGTGCTATTGTGCGCGGGGAGAAGCTGGCGTGAAGACTTATTTGTTGGCCACGTGTTCGAGTCATTTTTCATGGTCAACAGATTGGCGCCGTCTGTGGGAAAGAAATTTAACCACGAGTATTCCGGCGAAAAAGTTTGTTTAATTACCCTGTTAATATCCTTCCTTGAAAAAGGGGTTGATTCTTGAGAAAGAATTATAAGTTACACAAAACTGTGCTATTGGCAAGATACTCACTTTGGATCATGAGTTCCAGTGACAAAGAGGTGAATCCAAGAAGAATAAGGGACGTCTCTGAAAAAGAGATTATATAAACAAATGTCACGCAGCAACGACCCCACCATCAGTATCGTATGGGCGGTCGAACTGCTGCGAGATTAACTGCTGAAGTGGCCCATATGGCCGCCAACATGAGAGCCACAGCTACCCAGAATGCAGCCATGCAGAAGCTCCTCATGCAAGTACAAAACTAAAGCTTTTTTCAGGTCCCCCAAATCCTCAATAGTCAACCCATAGGAGTGCTGAGGCGGAGTCCAACAAAAGAACTCATGTGAGTCCTCAGGGATAAGTTCCCATTGAAAGGGAAGTGGGAATAGACACTTAAAATTACACCGCTGCCCAAAGCTGGCAACGCTCCTGCCGAAGAAGATAATTTTCCTCCTGATTATGAGGAACGTTCCAAAGACAGATCGACAGAGGGCCAACATCCCAGATAGTAAGTCAGCAATGGACTCAGGCCGGGCATGCCATGGCTTCCACTTCGGAACAGGCGTTGGCCACCGTCACGTTGAATGTCGTACCGACGCTAGCCTATGAAAATGTTGGACCTAGAACGAACAACCCTGCTAGGAGTACTGGACGACCCTCGACCTCTAGAAATAGAGGAAGAGGTGGTAGGCCTAGAGATAGGCCCCAGGAGGAAACACGACCATACTACACTTTTCATCGCTTCTATGGACACGACACAAGTGAGTGCAGGGAAGCCAACTGGCCAAGAAGCAACCCCCATAACATGAGGGAGAACCCGTCACCAAGATAATGCGATGGGCAAAGCCTTCCAGGAGAGGAAAAACGAGGAATCACTCGGATCGGACAACGCCCTAGAATGGACATTACCACCTCTAATGAGCACCAACCCATCCGGGAGATTGACACGATCATTGGGGGACCCCACGTAGGAGGTGAATCCAGAAATGCTCAAAGAAATTACACTAGGGAAGCGAGGGTTCCACCCATGACCAACTACATAGTGAACTAATCCCAAATAGGAAGGACTACAGATCCCATTACCTTTACTCAGGAAGATACATCAGACGTGCACTTCCCACACTGTGATGCCTTAGTAGTCAGAGCCGTAGTGGCCCACAACGGGCTGAAGCGCATGTCGGTGGATAACGGAAGCTCCGTCAACATCATGTTCGGTACAATCATTGACAAAATGACAGTAGATCATGAGCTCACTCCATGACCTCGCCACTATACGGGTTCACTGGGGATAATATTATCCCCCGAGGTAAGATCACTTTGGCTGTGGAGATGGGAATTCCAATCACTTTATGGAATTCTTGGTAGTGGATTGTTGGTCCGCATACCTGGAGTGCTGGGAGATCGGCATTAAAGAAACTGTGGGCATTTAATTCCATACATCACCTGTGCATGAAATTTCCCACCGAACGGGGAATAGCTACGATTCGAGACGATCAGATGGGATCTAGAGAATGCTACCTTAACTTCATGAGAAAAGTTCAACAACAAGTAAACATGGTGTTCGAAGCAGAAATGTCATAGGCACCCGAAGAACAGCCCCCAACGTCGGATGTTATAATGGCAGAAGCCTGACCTGATATATCACTGGAAGAATTGGATCCCTGGGTGATCGAATTAGAATTACAGACTGCTCCCATAGAGGAACTGGAAAGTTTCCTAGTAGACCCGCAAGACGTAACTAAGGTCTTTCAGGTCGGAAAAGAATTGGAAGAAGAGATAAAGGAAGAACTGAAGCACTTCATTCGAAGGAAGACAGATGTCTTCGCATGGAAACATAAAGACATGACTGGGATAGACCCAAGGGTCAGCTTCCACCATCTGTAGATCGACAGAAACAAGGGGCATTAAATGTCGAAAGGTACGAAGCCGTACAGGAAGAAGTAGAAAAGTTAGTTGCCAACGGCTTCATTAGAGAAGCCACATATCTGAAATAGATATCTAATCTTATACTTGTGAAGAAGCATAATGACAAATGGAGAGTATGTATTGATTTCTCTAACCTCAATTAGGTCTGCCCAAAGGATAACTTTCCACTTTCCCGAATAGACCAGTTGGTTGACTCAACTATGGGGCACGAATTACTGAGCTTCGTGGATGCCTACTTAGGCTACAATTAGATCCCCATGTTCCCAGGCAATGAAGACAGCACCTCCTTTATGACCAACAGAGGGCTCTACTGCTACAAGGTGATGTCTTTCAGCCTGAAAAATGCTGGGGCAACCTACCAGAGGTTGGTGAATAAAATGTTTGCTAATCAGCTCGGCAGAACGATGGAAGTCTATGTTGATGACATGCTGGTGAAGAGTCTCCAAGCTAGGGAGCATATAAAACATCTGGACGAAGCCTTTCAGATACTAAAAAAATATCGTATGAAACTGAACCCTCTTAAATGCGCTTTTAGTGTAGCCTTAGGTAAGTTCCTGGGCTACATCGTGAATCGAAGGAGAATAGAGGCCAACCCGAAAAAGATCAGAGCGTTAGTTGAAATGAGATCTCCATAGAAGCCCAAGGAAGTGCAACAGCTTACTGGCTGGATAGCCACACTCAACCGCTTCATCTCAAGGGCCACTGAAAAATGCTTGTCCTTCTTCAAAATCCTCAAAGGGGCGAAAAGATTCCACTAGACCCCGGAGTGCGAAGAGGCATTTTGAGAGTTGAAAAACTACTTAGGACAGGCACCCCTATTGAGCAAACCAAAGGAAGAGGAGCCTCTGTTGTTATATTTAGCAGTAGCTGAAGACTCAGTTAGCTTGGTACTTGTAAGGGAGGAAGAGACGCATCAATTACCAATCTACTATGTAAGCAGGGCCTTAGTACCCATTGAAACGCGCTATCCGAATATGGAGAAGTTGGCCATCTCCGTAGTCACTGCATCTTGAAAAAGCTGAGGCCTTATTTTCAGGCCCACAGTATTCGTGTTTTGACAAACTTTGCACTAAGACAGGTCCTTCAAAAGCCAGATACATTGGGAAGGTTACTAAAGTGGGCAGTGGAACTCAGTGAGTTCGACATAACATACACACCCCGGACGGTAATCAAGGGTCAACCCCTAGCTGATTTTGTCGCGAAATTTGCCAAGGATCCTGAGGTCGAAGTGAAGATGGAACCGGTATAGCCTCCCACTTAGAACCTCTTTGTGGATGGTTCCTCCGAAAAGACAAGCTCTAGGGCTGGAGTCATTTTGGAAAGTCCAGATGGGCATAAACTTAACTGTGTAGTGAGACTAGGCTTTAAGGCTTCCAACAATATGGCCGAATACGAGGCCCTCCTAGGTGGTCTTGGTTTCACGGGTTACCTTTCTTTTTAGCACAGAAAGGGACACCATGCGGCAGTAATTAGCTCCGCTAGACTACCTTTCGCCTTCTCTCGTTCATTTTGGGACGAAAAGAAATTTGATCATAATTTAAAGAAAGCTTGCAACATNACAGAAAGGGACATCGTGCGACAGTAGTTTGCTCCGCTAGACTACCTTCTGACTTCCGCCTTTTCTCGGTCATTTCGGGACGAAATGAAATTTGATCACAATTTAAAGAAAGCTTACAACATGAAATTGAGATGCATTGAAATAAACTTAATCATTGATTGTTTGAAAGCTGAACATTACAATAGACGAAAGTTGGAAATTATAATGACTAGTGCAGGGGGCGAATACTAGAAAGTTTGAAAGATATTTGAAAGACTAATACCTCATATAATAGACTTAGCAGCAAAAACTCATCTGACGGGAGTAGACGTTTAAAGTCTCTAAAATCATACTAAAATTTTCTAATTTCCAATTATTTTACAATTAAATGAAATATTTACAATGTGCGGTCAAAGTTGGGCAAACTGCGGGTGCGATAGGGTCACATGGCTTAAGTAAAGCTGTAGTCCGTAACATTCTCCTCCATTTGTTTTGGCGACGTCCTTGGAGCCCTTAATGAATGATATGTTTGATGGTTTGAAGGCTTCAAGGTCTTTTCCATTTGCCCAATTATTCTCCTCGTTGTTACATCCGCTCCATTTGACCAAGTACTCTTGAAAGTAATTCCTAGAAGTTTGAGTAGTTCGATGGCCAAGAATCTCTTTAGTATGAGGGAGTAACGGTTGCTGACTAGTAGTAATCTCGAAGGAACTCTTATTGGGAGAAGAGCTCTTTTGAGCATTAAAACACATCTGAGTCGCATCCAGGAGTTTTACCCAGATTTTCTGCGAAGCAGAGATAGGGTGTCAAAAATAGTCTTCCAACATAACATTGAAACGCTCAATCTCTCCGTCAGATTGTGGATGAAAACTCAAACACATGCTCAAAATTGAACCAAAAAGTTTGAACAATTCGTCCAAAGTATGCCGGTGAACCCAGAGTCCCGATCACTGACGATATTCTTAGGCAGTCCCCAGTATTTAACAATATGTTTGAAGAAGAGTTGAGCTGTCTCTTCAGCTGATACATACTTGGGCGCTGTGGTGAAAGTTGTCTCTTTAGATAAATCGTCTATCATGACGATGATAGTGCCAAAATCTCCAAATTTTGGCAATCCACCAATTTAGTCCATCGACACGCTTTCGAATGGTCTATTTGGGACGGAAAGGGACTCCAGTAAGCCCGCCTTTTTCTGATGATCCGTCATATCTTGCTGACAATCAAGATAAGTTTTCACATAACTTACATTGTCATCCCACCTTTGAGGCCAGTAGTTTACACGTAGTAGTGCAGAAGTGCGATCCACGATAGTCCCACTTCCGAACATTTCTCCCAATCGTTTCCGAGGCTCTTCAAGCTCCGACTGAGACATACGACATGGTGCCCTAGTGGGAGGTTTGGTACCCAGAACAAGTTCAATCTCACAATCAATTGCCCTTCTTGGTAGCAATTTATTTGCTAACTACTTCGGCTTGATGTCCTCAAATTCCTTAACAAGCCTTCTAACAGGTTTTGGAATCGGACCAGTCGCCTCTTCGGTCTCCTCTAATCGAAGAGTGCACAAAAATGAGGGTTTATTCCTCTTGAAACTCTTACTATATTGCATGGCCGAGATACCCCTCTCGCTTGTTTTCCAAACTTGTGTGGGGATAATTCATGGTTTACTATCCATCATTATTAATAAGTCGAAATGTGGCAACACGGCTGTTCTGGTATCCCGAAAAAATTCCAATCCCAGAATGAGCTTGAAATCATCCATCTGAACTACCGACAAGTTCGTCCTTCCTTCGAAGGGACCTACTTTGATCGACACAGATTTTGCTACTCCCACTATTGGTTGAGCAACGGAGTTGATTGCTTTAATGTTCCCCTTACCTCTCTCTAAAGCAAGTTCGAGTCGCTCTACTTTGGCACTTGCGAGTAGTTGTGGGTAGCATCGATATCTATCATAGCCCTGCTTAGCTTCCCATTGATTTTCACATCAATGTACATTAGCCCTTTCACCCTACAATTGTGAGCCTTCGATTCTTCCATCTTCGGCTCTTTCGAGAGACCATTTTTCCTTTTAGTAACTCGGTGCGATATTGTATTGCACCGATGTAAGAATGCACAAACTACATCATCTTCTTCTTCGAAGTCGCCATAACATCTAGCTTGTGGGGTACCTTGCTTTGATTTGGTTCCACCACTTGCCAGTTCGCAATATGCATGCACCATCCCTTTTTGAGGACACTCCACCACTCGATGGGGTCCTTTACATAAAAAACATTTCAATTTAGGACTGGCATCAGATCTGCCCATCTTTGCTTTTCCTTGATTCCAGTTGTTACTCTGAAAGTTGCCTTGATAGGCTCCTCCCCGATTCTAAGAGTAACGCTCTCTCCCATTTGAGTCCGAGCTGGGTCTATGAGGTCTATTTCCACCTCCAATAGACTAATTATTTCCCGAAGTCGATCCTCTCTCGATTTCGATTGATAGTCACTCAAACATTCGGCAACTCCCATAGCTGCGCTTAAATCAGTAACCTCCTGCCTCTGAAGTTCCATGCGTGTCCACAGTTCCAACTCTTCCATGAAGGTGAACAGCTTATCCTTTTTCAACATATCTCGAATATTCAACATATGTCCTAAAAAGCTTTCACATACTCCCTGATGGAGCTTGTGTTTTCAATTCTCGTAAGGCCCGACGTGCCTCATATTCCACATTCTCTGAAAAAAATTGAGATCTGATTGCTTTCTTGAGAAGATCCCAAGAATCTATTTTGTGTGTTTCAGTTTTCGTAAGGCCCGACGTGCCTCATAGTCCACATTCTCAGGGAAAAATTGAGATCTGATTGCTTCCTTGAGAAGATCCCAAGAATCTATTCGGACCCTGTTGGCCTGAATATCAGCATACTTCATCCGCTACCATAGTTTTGCATCTCCACCTAGATACATGATAGATGTTGGAACCTTTCTCTCTTCATCTTGAATCGAAGCTTGAAAGATGTTTGAAGGACTAATAGCACCTATAATAGACTTAGCAATAAAAACCTATCTGATGATAGTAGACGTTTAAAGTCTCTAGAATCATACTAAAATTTTCTAATTTTTAACTATTTTACAATTGAAATAAAATATTTACAATGTGCGGCTGAAGTTGAGCAAATGCGGCTGCGATAGGGTCACGGGGCTTAAGTAAAGCTGCGGTCCGTGATACTTGGGTTGGCCAAGGAGTTATATTGAAGATATTGACTATCAGTAGTGATTCACAGTTGGTGGTGAATTAGGTCAATGGGAACTTCCCAGCTAGGGACAAACACATGGCGATATACTTGAAGCTGGTTATGGATTTCCTTCCCAACTTTGAGAAGTTCGAATTAATGCAGGTGCCCCGCCATGAGAACACCCATGTGGATGCCCTGTCCAAACTGGTTAGCAGCAGGGACTCGGAGCTACTTAAAATAGTACCTATTGAACACCTGATGGAACCTTCTATCAAGAAGGGGGAAGATTTGATGTGGATTGAAAGCACTCCTCCATGGATATACCCGATCTTGACTTATTTGAAAGAGCAGACCTTACCAGACAATGAAACCGAAGCGCAACGACTTCGAAGGAGAGTTGCACATGATATTCTGTATAAGCGAGGATTTTCATCCACCCTCCTTAGATGCACAGGAGGGGAGGAGGCGAATAACATTCTAAAAGAGGTCCACAAAGGTGTTTGTGGAAATCACTCCGGAGGACCAGCGCTAGCCCACAAGATACTCAGGTAAGGATACTACTCGCCAACCCTAAAAAGGGACGCAATAGACTTTGTGCAACAAGTGTCAGCATTTCTCTAATGTGAAGAGGCAGCCTTCCCAAGAACTCAATGTTGTATCCAGTCCCTGGCCCTTCGCCAAATGGGGAGTAGACTTCATTGGTCCTCTACCCAAGGGAAGGGGAAGCGCTCGCTTCGCCATTATTGCTATTGACTACTTTACGAAATGGGTCGAGGCAGAGCCGTTGTCTAAGATCACAGAGGCAAACACTTCAAATTTTCTCTGGAAAAACATCATCTGTAGGTTCGGTATATCTCACTCTCTAAACTCAGACAATGGCAAACAGTTCGACAATAGGAAGATCATGGACTTATGTGATAAACTCGAGATTAGAAAGCATTTCTCTTCACCTTATCATTCCCAAGCCAATGGCCAGGTCGAAGCTGTCAACAAAACCATCAAACTCACCCTGAAAAGAAAACTAGTCGTCTCCAAAGGAGCTTGGGTCGATGAACTTCCCCAGGTCCTCTGGGCCATCAGAACCACTTGTAAAACTGCAACTGGGGAGACCCCATTCTCAATAACTTATGGTGCCGAAACAATGAGCCATGTGGAGGTCGGCGTTCCATCTCTTCGTCGCATCCATTTCAATGAAGCGATGAATGACAACTGAGAAGGCTTGAACTCGAGTTAATCGAAGAAAAGAGAGACGACTCTCAGGTTAGACTCGCCTCTTATCAATGCAAAATGATGCGGTACTACAATGCCAAAGTGAAAAGGAGAACCTTCCGTATCGGCGACCTGACACTCCGAAAAGTTTTCCCATCATCCAAGGATTTGGGCACATGAACCTTGGGGCCAAATTGGGAAGGTCCGTACCGAATCATCGAAGAAATTAGACCTAGCACCTACATAATCGAAGATTTAGGAGGAAAAATGATGCTTCACCCATGGAACATCGAACACCTGAGGAAGTACTATCAATAGGGAGTTTTATCTATGTAAATATTGCAAATCAAATTAATGAACTGGTTTCCACTTTCATTTCTTCTCAGTGCACAGTCACCTCTACCGAAGGAAACCTGCCTATTCAAAGACGATGCAGGTGCCATCTCTGCTAAGACAAGACGTGTTTGCACGTTACATTGGCTTCTTCCATTTTCTTAAGTGGTTAAGTTCAGCCTATGCGACGATACTTGTTATTCATTGGCTTCTTCCATTTTCTTAAGTGGTTAAGTTTAGTCGATACGACGATGCTTGTTATTTATTAGCTTCTTCCATTTTCATAAGTGGTTAAGTTAAGTTTATGCGACAATGCTTGTTACTCATTGGCTTCTTCTATTTTTCTTAAGTGGTTATGGTTTGCTGATGCGATCACATTTAAAACGAAGTGTTATTTGTTTGCTCTGTCAATTGAAATAAAGCAGCAACACTTGGAAGAAAATAAATTTCATTAACTACAAAATAGGGCCGAAGTCGATTACAAAGAAGAAGGGATTTACAAAGCCTAATCTACGTTTACAATTGCCCCTGCCCTTACCTCTTCCCGAGGAGCCTCCTCCGCCGCCTCCTCTTCCATCACCGGTCGGGCCCCAGTATAGCCTCCGAACTCCTCTTCCAAAAATTTGACGTCAAGCTCCGGATGCATCTCTTGTAGACGAGACATGATCTCCTGGGCACTCCACGAAGCCCAGTAGTTGGCGAAGTCGTCGTACTCTTTGGTCTTGTCGAAGTTGGCCTTGTAGTCTTCGACTACCACGTCCCCAATTGTCTTCACTTTGGCCTTTAGAGACACGATCTCATCTACTTGAGCCCTAGAAAGCAACTTCAGTTGGGCCTTTTGTTTGTTGGCCTCAACCAAAGCCTCCGAAGCAATCTTCTGGTGGTCATTGGCCTGGTCGACTCTTTTTGTCAGAGCTGCCACCTGGGAAACCGATTCATGTATCTCGTTTTTTAGCTAATTTACTTAGATTTCAGCTAAGTCTAATTTGGAGGTAGCCATGACCCACTTCTCCTCGGCCTCTTTCTTAGCCTTCACCACCTCTGCCTCCCAGTTCGACGAGGCCTCTATCTCTTCCAATTCTTCATTTTTCTTACGGAGGCCTCGAACCAGGTCCTCTGCCGCTGTCCCCATACTCAGAGCCCTAGCCACACAGGCATTATTGGTCGCCAAAAAGTCCTCGACTTCGCACGAGGCGACATGATCTTGCCAGACCCCGATCCAATACTTGTTGTGGACTCGGGCGGCAGCATCGGTTTCCGGAGGCAGCATTTCCAATACTGCATCGAGAGGTCTTCATCCTTCCTTCCCAAGAAGTAGATCGCCTTATTCCGAGCCGGGAGGTTTGCAGGCCTCTTTCCAGCGAGCCTTTCGCCTATGTATGCAGTAATAGGCACTATGACCTTTGGGATCGTCGACGGGGTTGCGATGGTCACCCAAGTAGTTTGAGGAGGCTTCACGGCAGGAGTAGAGGTAAAGCCCCTTTTGCTTTTCACGAGGGAGGCTCATTCCTCTGTCTCGTCTTTCTCAGCCGGCTGCTGAGCCATGCTGAGGGAAAGAAGCCTCTCGAACTACTTCTTGCAAGCAGTCGAGCTCGTTTTGAGTATCTTGGCCTTCGCAACACTCCGATGGATGGAGGCGAAGTCTAGCCTTAAAGGTTTCTTCTTGTCGAAATCACCTACAAGAAAGAAATATTGGTTAAGTATTGAGAGGGAGAAAATGTCCCAAATGAGGGTCGAGCTGATATCTTTACCTTGACTCGCCATCAGTCCGTGCAGTGTGAACGGTGTGTTTTTGTCAATTAGCTTGCTATAACTCTTTTCCGGAAAAGGCGTTTGATAAAGCTGGCTGATGATGTCCCACTCCTCCTCGGATATCTCACACATCGGAAGAGAACCTGCAAGCAACAAAAATATTGAGACCATAAGGAAAAATTGCTCAGAAAAATCGACTCATGAAAGAAACTTACTATAGGTGGAGAAAGAGGTGGGGATGGTAAGGGGTGCCATGGTGTCCCACCTCTCAGCTGCCCAGCACCATGAACTTCTCCATCATTTGACTGATGATGGCAGCCCTACTATGAACAGGGAGTGGGACCCCTGCGGAGCCAAGTAATACCAACCCTTACTCTCCTCCCCCGGCTACACACTTCGGTAAGAAGAGGGAATGAAACACACTAAACGGCATGTCTACCCCGATGCTGGCCCGACGTTACAGTATCTAAGTTCCCACCATATGGGACCATGTGTTCGGATTAAGCTGGGTCGGGGCCAGCCAATAAGATCGGAGCACTAGCCTAAAGAATGGGTAGAAAAGGAGTGTAAATCCGGCCCTGCATAGATTCTCACTCACCGCCACACACCCAGGCTTCGGATAGCAAGCTCTTTCACTCGGGTCGGGCAATATCAGCTTAACGTGTCTGGTATCCTAAAAACTCTTCTGCACTTCTCTAAGGTTTCTAAAGTGGCTTTGGAAGGATATTTCGAGACCCCCCATTGCATTAAAATGTCTACGGGGGAGGTTGGGCATCTCGAAATGTTCTCCCCAGCCCTAATGGCCTTGCCTACCTCATCCGGAGTAACTACTATGGGCTCTCTCATGACAGAACCCTCCTTATCTCACCTCTCCTCACCCATCATGACACTAGGATGCTCGCAGCCATTTCTAAGTTTCGGAAGGTTGTTTCAAAGAAAAAAAGGGAGAAGAAACGGAAAATGCAATGTTACCTAAGTTCGAAAACAAGTTTGTCACTCGCCGAAATCCCCAAAATATTCATCAGAGCTCTGGTTACTCGCCGGAGAAGAAAATCGAACAGTGAATTCTTAAGAGTTCGAAGGCACTTGAAATTTTAGCAAAGGTAAAAAGCAAAAAAATGGGAAGATCGAGCTTTATATAGGCATCTTAAGATTCACCCCAGCCGTTGGATCGTCACAAGCCGCATCTGGACCATTCAAATCCAAAACCCACGATCACTATTGAAACCAAAAGTCATACGAATTAAGGGCCTGAATAAAGCGGTGAACTTCACGCGTTATCTTGGGAGCAGGAGGCCGCCACCATCCTTACCATTTATGGTAAGGGAGGCGTGCCTTGGAAGTAAGCAAGCGCCTCCCCATGATTTCCTTAGGAAGATGCGAAAGCTTTCAAATCATTGGCACGTAACCCAAAACTTCAGCCGTATCAACACACGTTGCAACAACTCTCCTCAGAGTTACCAACCCCTATCACCTCGGTCGTATCAACACTTCACCTTGCAACAACTTTCCTCAAAGTTGCCAACACTCATCACCTCATCCTTCAACCAGGACTTCACATTGCAAACAACTTTCCTCAAAATTGCCGACACTTATCACCTTGTCCTTTAGCTAGGACTTCACCTTACAACAATTTTCTTCAAAGTTGCCAACACTTATCGTCTCGTCCTTCAACCAGGAATTCACATTGCAAACAAATTTCCTCAAAGTTGACAACACTTATCGCCTCATCCTTCAGCTAGGACTTCACCTTGCAACAACTCTCCTCAAAGTTGCCGACACTTATCATTTCATCCTTCAACCAGGACTTCACCTTGCAACAACTTTCCTCAAAATTGCCAACACTTATCGCCTCGTTCTTCAGCTAGGAATATTGCAAATTTTTCTCCCAAAGTCATACTCAACGCTTCGTCCTTCCGTCAGGATTTCGCTCCTGCACACTTTTTCGTCTCCTTTACAACTAATGCATACGCCCCTTAGAATGACGCGATATAACCGCCTCTACAAAGTTCATGCATTATATAAATATCCATACACGGACTTGAGAGACTGTTGTTACGGGCCTTCTGAGACCCTCTACCTCGTCCATCCACTTAATCTGCCACGTGTTGGCCGAACTGAATCCATGACAGATGAACTGATTCCTTTACTCTAAACTGAGACACTATTGCCCTGCCTTATAGAAGAACCGAACTCATCCACCATTCACGGAGGATGCGAAGGCCCACACTCCATATTCGTTCTGCCATATGGCTTCTCTATCAAGATATTTTCTAGGGTCTTCAGTCAAGTTCCTGACTTATTGATGGGACATGTGGGAGGTCATAAACGGTCAATTCAGCTGATATGTCAGAAACCATTTAATATCCGCCAACCTACGGATTGACAGATTAACACCTATGAGTTGATGACTCATACGGGATCTGAAGCCACGTGTCTCTTCATCCAACGGTCCACATCTTCCCTTTCCTAGTATAAATACCCCCATACTGGTAAGAGTAGGGGGCTTAAGTTTCGCTATCTTTACATCTTAACTTTCAACATATACTTGAACATCCCGATGACCAACCCGCAGCCAGACATAACTTCTCGATTAGCTGAAACACTAACTTGACCGTTGGAGTGCTCGCGGCCGCTTCCAACCCCACCGGAAAAAGCCACGAGTGACTAATAGTGTGCTATTGTGCGCAGAAAGAAGCGGCGTGAAGACTTATTCTGTTGGCCACGTGCACGAGCCATTTTTCGGGGTCAACAAGTTTCATTAAGATCCTATGATTGATGAGTATTTTTCAATTAATACATAAAATTAAGTAATTTTCAATCTCACTTACATTGTAGTATATATACCTAAGTTGTCCATCTACAAAAACTTGCAATGGGCCTCTAATTTTTGCCTCACGCTCACCTGGCACCTAGGTGCCAGGTGTAATCTACTATGACAACTTGATTTCGGATGCACTTAATGCTCGTTTGATAATTTATTTTATTACGTTGAACTCCAAATTCAATTATCTAACCATGATATATGATTGTCATGTAGAGATTTTTGTAGCAAACTTTGCGCTTCTTTGTCCCACTTGTTCTATTTTCGATTTGTTTGATTCATCATTCAACTCTTAATTGTTACTTCCAACAACGTTGTTATATCCAGATTTCTCCAAGTGTGGTCTCTTCTAATTTAGTCTTCCAAATTCTGATTCTTCCATTTTGATCCCTGATGTTCTCCACATAATTTATGAAACCTTTAGCTTTTCAAGTCCGTCAAATTGAGTCCCATGACCTTCTCGACCTTTATCCAACATCATCATTTTGTCAAATTAAGCTCTAAATCACTTTCTTTTGCTTATTTACTTTCAATTTGAAGATTTAGCCTACAAAAGTCAAATACATAATAAAATGAGTAGAAAATTGCTTAATCTATCAACTTTTAGTTAAATTCAGAGACCCAAATAATTGTATAAAACAAACTTATTAAGCTCCTCAAACTTAACTTTTGGTAGCCTTGACCAAAACTATGTACTCACTGACTTGAACACATGCAAAAACAAAGAAAAGATTCGGACAATTTACCATAAAGATTTCACATTCACTAAGCAGTTACTTCAAAATAAGCTCTGAAACGATGCTAAAAAAGGTTTAAACTTATCCTACGATTGACAGATATGCGTGTATAAATTGTGAACTCCAATTAGCACCTAGGTCCGATCAAAATTGCATAAAATATTAAATTTTCAAGTTTGTTCCATCTTGACAAATAAGTTGAACCAACATACAATTACAACACATTGTCGGTACAAATTGTGAAAGCAACAACCTACTAAGGCTAAATTGAACCATGAACTCGTGAGACGAATGTGATCTTAGTAATATCGTAATTTTGTTGTTCGAAATCAATTTGGATGAATTTAAGATAAAAAAAAAATGTATGCCATATTTATGGCTTATGCGACCGCATAAGCCTTTGAGGCTTGTGGTTGCATGTGACTTTCCAAGGCCAAATGTGGCGGCCAACGTTATAGCCTATATGGTCGCATGGTTATAAAAAAAATAGCCACTGGCTAGGTTTTTTCTGAATCTTTTGGTGATTCCCTTGGTGAACCAATGCAACTTTTCATGATGAGATGGAACCAGTTCATGTAGAGATGATTGAAAACTATATATACATGATAGTAATCATCCCTAAAACATAACATGAATGAGAAAAACCATTCTGCAATTCATCCAAAACTTGAAGAAATTTTGATTCTTCACATATTCAAAGCCTTAGTTTTTCACTTATTCATTTGAAGAATTACTTTGTTGTTGGTGTTCTTCATTAAGGTTTGATAAATCCTACAAACCATTTGCTATTTCAATCCTTTAAAAGCCATAAGAGAGGAGGTAAATATCGTTGAAGGAAAACGATCTATTCTTCGTGTTCAAGCCTTCGCCGGATTTTATATTTATCACGTTCTTCCTTTATTTTCTCCATTGTTGTATTTTTTTAACAATCTCAAACGATATTCATCATTCTACTGTGATGAAAATGGAACCTACACTCGCTACAATCAAAATGATGAATCAAGATTTAGTGCGTTTAGACAGATTTGATGGTGCCAACTTCACAAGATGGCAAGATAAACTCAAATTCCTTCTTACGACTGTAAAGATCTTTTACATGCTTGATCTAAAATTGGAGTCAAATCCTGATACAACAGATAAAGACATTGATGAGGTTCGTGCAGAAAGAAAGAAACGGGAAAATGATGAATTTATATGTCGCGGCCACATTCTAAATGTGCTATCGGATCGATTATAGGATCTCTACACCAACACCATTTCAGCAAAAAAGATCAGGTATACACTTGAAAGTAAATATAAGCCGACGAGGAATGTACGAAGAAGTTTTTAATTTCTAAATATTTTGATTTCAAGTTCTTGGATAATATTCCCTTATTACCTCAAATGCATGAGTTGCAAATAATTGTCAAAAAATTAAAAGCGGTGAAGATCGAAATTCCCAAGACCTTTCAAGTGGGAACAATTATTGCTAAATTCTCGGGGTCTTAGAGAGGAAATAAGAAAAAAATTCTTTACAATTCTGAAGACTTTTTCTTAGAAAATATTCAAAACCATCTTCGCATAGAGGAAGAGTCAAGGGTAAGAGATAAGACTAAAAGTTCTTATGATGGCTCTTCGAATGCCAATATCGTGGACAATGTGGACAACTCCAACAAGAATAAAAAGAAGGAAAACATCTTGGTCCCAAAAAGGATCAAGGGAAGTTAAAAAACAAATTCAAGTGATCTTGCTATTTTTGTGAAAAATCGGGACATTGTGCAGAGATTGTAGGTAGAAGAAACAATCAAAGAAGGAAGGACACGTAAATTCCATTGATGAGATTATTGCTACGGTAAGCGAAATAAATGCAATCCAAGGCAAAGTTCCGGGCTGGTGGTATGATACATGTGATACTATCCATGTTTTTTATGATCAGTTTTTTTTTTTCAAAACTTATCATGGCATTGAAGATGGTCAATAAATCTAAATGGGGAAATGAAGGAAGATCAAAAGTGATTGACAAAGGTAATGTGGAAATCATCTTTACTTCGGGAAAGAAGATCACTTTGATAAATGTTTTTCATATTCCAGAAATGAATAGAAACCTAGCAAGTGGAGTCCTATTGGGAAAACTAGGAATTAAATCATTTTTTGAATTTGGAAAACTTGTACTAACACATAATAGACACTTTGTTAGAAAGGCCTATTCCATGGAAGAAATGGTAAAGCTTTGTACTCTTGAGGCTAATTCTAAGAAAAATAATCATTTGCCTATGTTACTGATTCATTTAATTTATGGCATGGTAGATTAACACACATAGGAGTTAACACTATGAAAAGAATGATTAAATGTGGATTGTTACAATGTAAAATTGATAACTTAGAAAAATGTGAAACATGTGTTAAATCAAAGATGATTAAGAAACCATTTCATAGTGTAGTAAGATCAACAAACTTACTTGAACTTGTTCGTTCCGATATTTGTGAGTTGAATGACATGCTAACAAGAGGTGGTAATAGATATTTTATTACTTTAATTGCTGACTACTCTAGGTATACATATGTTTATTTAATCAAGCATAAACATTTTTATTGATGATTGTTTTAGGTATACTTATGTATATTTGTTAAAGCATAAAGATGAAGCCTTTAGTACCTTTAAAACATATAAAATTGCAGTTGAAAATCAATTAGGAAGGAAACTAAAAACTTTAAAAAGCGATAGATGTGGAGAATATTTCTCTGATGAATTCAATATGTTTTGTGAACAAAATGGGATTATACATCAATGTTTTGCACCAAGAACACTGGAACAAAATGGTCTAGTAGAAAGAAAGAATATGACATTCTTAGAGATGATAAATGCCGTGTTATTGAATTCTGAATTACCTTTTAATCTATGGGGTGAAGTTTTACTAAGTGCTTGTCATATAGTAAATATGATTCCTATGAAAAAGAATAAAATCTTCCCATATGAAATATTGAAAGGTAGGAAACCAGATATTAATTACAAAGTGTGGGGATTTCTTGCTTATTATAAGAACACTGATCTCAAGAGAACCAAATTAGGTCCTAGAGGTATCAAATGTGCCTTTGTTGGATATGCTTTAAATAGAAAAGCTTATAGGTTATTAAACCTTGAGTCAGATGTTGTAACAAAATCAAGAGATGTGAAATTTTTTGAAAATATATTAGTAGCAAGAAAATCTCAAAATAATGAAGATATTCCGAATTCTAGAAAACCACGAGAAGAGATATCTACAAGAGATGTTGAATATGAACCTCGAAGAAGTAACAGAACCAAAAAAGAAAAAGGTCTAAGATCGGATGAAATAGATTCCCAACTTATTTTTTTTCTACTTATAAGAGGGAGATAGGAAGGACAAAAGAACGGCTCCTTTTGTTCTTCAAGTGGAAAGTGATCCTAAAACCTATAAGGAAGCAATTTCTTCTAGAGATTGTATATTTTGGAAAGAGGCGATAAATAATTAAATGGATTTTATTATTTCAAATAATGTTGGGAAAAGTTGATTTACCAGAAGGTTCTAAAACCATTGGTTTTAAATGGCTGTTTAGAAAGAAATATAATTTCGATAGAACTCTTAATACCTACAAAGCTAGATCCTAGCCAAGAGGTGTCGTCAAAAGGAAGGTATAGATTACTTTGACACATATGCAACCATGGCTAGGATAACCTCAAAAAGGATCTTGTTTGCACTGGCATCAATTTATGATTTACATGTTCATCAAATGGATGTAAAGACGGCATTCTTAAATGGAGATCTCGAAGATGAAGCCTATATGGAACAAGTAGAAGATTTTGTGCTACCGAGAAATGGACATAGGGTGTGAAAACTAATCAAATCCTTATATGGATTAAAACATGCCCCTAAAAAGTGGCATGAAAAATTTGACTCTAAAATATTATCAAATGGTTTTAATCATAATTCGATTGATAAATGTCTCTACACTAAAGTAAATGATAGTGTAATTACTTTAATATGTCTATAAGTTGACGATATATTGATCATTAGCAACAATATAGACGAAATTAAAAAAAAACGAAGAGGTTTCCATCTTCCATGTTCAAAATGAAAGATCTTGGACAAGTGGATATTATTCTTGGTATCAAAGTTAAAAATGATAGTGGGTGGGAGGGGTTTACATTGAGCCAATCACATTATATTGAAAATGTGATAAATAAGTTCAAATACTCAAACGTCAAGGAGGCTAATACTCATTTGGATCCAAGTATAAAATTGATCAAAAATGATGGGAGAGCAATAACTCAAATAGAACATGCAAGTGAAATTGGAAGTCTAATGTACGCGACACAATGTACAAGACATGATATAGCCTTTGTTGTGAGTAAACTAAGTAGGTTACTAGCAATCCAAGTTCCGAACATTGGATGGCCATCAGTAGGGTTTTTGGTTACTTAAAGAAAATCAAAAATCCTGGATTACAATATACAAAGTTTCCAAAAATCTTGGAAGGATATACAGACGTTAGTTGAATATCGAGTGCACGAGAAAATTAGTACACTTTAGATTGTGTATTTACTCTTGGAGGAAGTGCGGTTTCTTAGAAGTCTAAGAAACAAACTTGCATTACTCACTCAACAATGGAGTCAGAGTTTGTAGCATTGGCCGAAACTAGAAAAGAAATTGAGTGGCTAAGAGATCTGTTATATGAAATACCTGTAGATATAAATTATATTTATTTACCTATCTTGTTTGATAGTCAAGCTACTCTTGCTCCTGCATATAACGAAGTATATAATGGAAAGTCTAGACATATGAGTCTTAGTCACGAGTATGTAAAGGAAATTAATAAAGCATGTAATAATTTCTCTTACACATGTTAAGTTTGGTGAGAACTTAGCTTATCCATTTACTAAACCTTTCACGAGAGAGTTAGTAAGATTGACATCAAGTACGATGGGGTTGAAACTCCTTATAAATCCACCAATGATAGCAACCCTACCAAAAGTATACTAAGCAAGTATATTTAGGTTCAATGGGTAATAACAAGTCATTCGATAAGTGAATGAATTTCAACACTACTAAATTTATTAAACCCTATATTTGGTAAATAGTGTTGGTTGTTACTGTTGGAGGGATGTGTTATAATTAAAAACTCTTAATGAATTTCAATACGGGGTACAAGTATCTCTAAAAGTAACAAACTTTGAGTTGGTGCCGCCTCATTAGAGAGTTGGAGTTTTCTCTCTTTAAAAGTTCAAAGAAAAATGATAAGTGTAAGGTCATAATAGCAATAAGCGAGTTAGAGGAACTTGTGAAAAATATAACACTTGTGTGTGTGATTTCTCGATATTGTCACAAGGAATAACTGGTTCAATGCTTTCTAGCTACCTAGAATTTCAATAATACTTTATGAGATTTACATTATGGTTAAATTCAAATCGAAAGATATTTAATCCTTATGCATGAGTTGATACTTAATTATGTGATTAATATTGATTTTGAATAAGTGGGGGTTTATTGTAATTTTGTTGTTCAAAATCAATTCGAATGAATTTAAGAAAAGAAAAAAAAATTATGTCATCTATGGCTTATGCGACCGCATAAGCCTTTGCCTTTGAGGCTTGCGGTCACATGTGACCTTCCAGGGCCAAATGTGGTGGCCACCGTTATAGCCATGCGACCGCATGGCTATAGCCTCTGCAGTCACATGGTTATAAAAAATAGTCGCTAACTGGGTTTTTCTAAATTTTCTGGTGATTCCTTTGGTGAACCAATGCAACTTTTCATGATGAGATGGAACCGGATCGTGTAGAGATGATTGAAAACTATATATACATGATAGTAATCATCCCTAAAACATAACATGAATGAGAAAAAACCATTATGCAATTCATCCAAAACTTGAAGAAATTTTGATTCTTCACATATTCAAAGCTTTAGTTTTTCACTTGTTCATTTGAAGAATTACTTTGCTTTTGGTGTTCTTCATTAAGGCTTGATAAATCCTACAAACTATTCGCTATTTCAATCTTTTAAAAGCCATAAGAGAGAAGGCAAATATCGTTTGAGGAAAACGATATATTCTTCGTGTTCAAGCCTTTGCCGGATTTTATATGTATCATCTCCTTCCTTTATTTTCTCCATTGCTGTATTTTGCTAACAAGTAAAATCATAAATTATTTATTTCAATGTATCACTTAGATTATTAGAGTCACATGAAAGCAACAATCTACAACAATGCACAGCAAGCTGTGGTCAAAATAAATCACAATACTTGAGGAGTTGAGGTCACGTTTAGGCAACAACAATTTTTGTGCGATCCTAATCCCTTCAAATCTCATTTTTCGATCGTTTAAAAATAATTAGTGTTATTCACGTCGAAGGAAAATAAGAAATTTTAAGAATTCTGTTATAGAAAGAAAGTTTTAACTGAGTGACATTGCCACACCTTTGTACATCAGGTGTGGCGCCTAGGCGTCATCCCTGATAGATTGTTTGGTTTCCCTTTTTTATGGCATGGGGGCTATTTTATATCCATTTTTATGTCATCTCGACTCTTCTATATATTCCAAGTATCTAAACATCAAGAGATTCATCATATCTTCTTGTTTTTAGCATAAAAGGGTGATTCCTAATTGAACCAGAATATGAATTGAACATAAGTATGGTTAATTAGTGAAATTAGGACTCCTAAATATTTCCTTAACTGATTTTAACCCGATACTTGCTTTCTCTGCCTTTATTAATTTGCTTATTTTAGTTAATTAGGAAAAACTCAAATTCAAACCAAAACCATTAAATCTTTTTGTTCTTGTAGGAGTTAGTTTTAACTAAAATGAACAATTATCAATCATTGTGCGACGATACTCTATTCATCTTGTACTACTTGCATACGAATCATCTACGTGCACAATAATTTCGGCTAACCAAACCAATTCGATTATTTTAAGTAATAACCAACCCGACCTGTGAAGAGGTCAAAACCAAACCGATCTGACTCAATTCGGATTGAGACGGGATCGATTTTTCTGTGTTAGCGGGAATAGTGCCCAGCCTTAGACCCTACTATATCTTGGAAATAAAAAATAAAAAAATAACATCTCTATGATCCAACTTCAGACTTTTGCATATCATTTGACATGACCTTACAGTTTTTTTTTTTTAACCATAAATTCATCCCTATGATAGTGCCTTCTTGTTTTAAATCTTCCATATAGTCTAACTAGGAGGAAAAAAAAAGGCTACCTCCAATGGGAGAGGAGCCATGGCATTGCGGATGAAGAAAGTAAATGAACAATTTTTCGTTTTGGGGAGGGAAAGAGGACAGGAGCTGAATCTGCAAGAAGTATGAGAATATCACTCGTGGAGAATAAGGACAGAAAACCCATGCTTATCATATGTTATAGGAACAGAGTCCTAAAATTACATCATATATTCGACAACCACATAGTAGTCGTTGACAGCCACGAAGACGAGTTAAGAACCAAGTTGGAGATAGACGGTACTCAAAAATATAATAGATAAATTTTTAATCTTAATTTTTTCTTTGATCCATTCCAACATTCATAGCATTCCATGAACGTATGTGTATGCGTTCCTTAGGTTATGATCGAACAGTTGTTTATCAAGGGTAGAGATTTTTTTTATACTTCAGCACGTTAGTTTGTCAAATTCTTCTTCTTCCTTAACATTTATTATCTTAGAATATCTTCAAGAGACTCTCTAAACTCAAAAATACTCCATTTTAGAGAGTCAGTACTAAAAAAATAAACTCCAAGAAATTCGTTATTTTAATGTTTTAAAATAAAGAGTGAATTTGACTCAAACTCATTTAAATAGAGAGCACTGTTAAAGTGCATAAAAATAATTTACTCCCTAAATTTAAAGATATTCTCTATTATATATAAATGCTCTTTAAAAATAGTGCTAAATGTTGCGTTTTTTATATCGCAAGTGCACGATATTGTAACAAGTAATAGAGTGGACCTTTGAGTTCGGATTATCGTTCCCACGAGGATTATACTTTAGTCTTTACCTACTTTTCCTAACTCCTATTTGATAAAAGACAAACAAATAAATGATTGTGATAGTTGTGAATATTGATTTTCTAAAATGAAATAAATGCCTAAAACAAATGAAAATTATGATGAAATAACAAACACAAAATGGATCAAAGATTCATGTATGTATGATATTTTAGGGCAAAACAATTTCATCGAATNAGTTAAACGAGTTGTGGCACTAGAAATTCATATAACGACCGTAGTACTAGGTATATGTATCTCTACACGTTATACTTCGTTACCAGATTTATTATACGTTCTAAGTTTCAAACTCACCTCTCGATTTGTAAGAAACTCAATGGATCATCAACTTATTGATCAAGTAATTCAATGCATTGCAATCATAATAAAATCAACACATCAACACATGGAAGAATAAAACACAGAATTCTTGAATTAAAGAGGTAGGGGTCTCAATAGATTACATTATTTGCTCTAATAAGAAATTTAGCTAAATATGATGAAAACGATGAAATAAATAAACATATTCGAATACATTACCGGATTTAATTGATAACAAAGATGGAAAAGAATCAACTCTTGCACCAAGATCTTCTTCCGCTTCCAATCCTTAATTTGAACTCGAATCCTTGATGTATTTCTTCTCGCGAATTCATCTTCGATCTTATGTTTTTCTCTCAATTTTATAAAGTATGGAACCCTCTTTTCAATGTGTGGGAACCTATAATTTGTGTCTTCTTTGGTCTGTTTTTAGTTTCTCACACGTCATTGGCCAAATTGGAGACTTTTTGTGGGCTTCTCGCGGCCCAAACAACAAAAACTAAAAATTGACGGCGCAACGCCTAGGTACCACGATTGCAGCACCTGGGCGCTGCAAATCTGTAAAATTTTGGAAAGTACAGTGCCTGGGCGCTGTGTTTACGGCGCTTGGGCGCTAAGTTGCTGTTCACTTTGCGTCTATTTCAGTATTTTTGTCATAACATTTTCTTTCAATGTCCAATTGAGAAGATTCAAGATGATTTGGAAAGATAATTCAAAGAGCTACAACTTTGATAGAGATAGCTCTTCTTAAATTCGAACGTTTACAAGGCCAAAATGGGTCTCAATCTCCAAATAAAATTTGAACATTCTTGTGCAGTTGAAATTGATTTGTTTTCACTCATTTTGATCTTTAGTTGTACTCATTTGACCCCTAGCATTCTCGAATCTTCATCGTGAGATTCGACACAACTTTTGAGTATTTGCACTTTAACCCCCAAACTTTGGATCTTGCAACTTTTTTTGTCAATTTTCACTTCTTTTCTCCAATTCTTCATCAAACATAAAGTTTTACCTACAAAAAAAATGCAATATAACATAAATTAGGTGAAATTTTATAGAAATGACAATAAAATATCATCATTTAGGGTCTCGAATAAGTGTAGAAACTACACTTATCATTAAACAACTCATTGGTTCATTTCTTTTGAGTAATGTTATTCATAGTCGATGACTGTAGTAGTTATCCTTATATGTCAGCTTATTATTAGAAGCATTAGATTGCTATTTGATGCAACAAAATCACAGAAGATTAATGTTTTAAATAACAAGCTGTCGCATATAATGATTACTGTGTGGAACCTTATCTATGACACATTTTTCCTTCGGCCACGAAGTTACGAAATTAGATAGTCTACATATATATTAGGTCGTCTTAGTATTTCTATATACATGAATTTAGTGGGTGCAGGAAACTATTTATTATTATTATTATTATTATTATTGGAGAGCATTGAGAACTGTTAATAAACAGTGTAATCTCCTTGGTTGTAGTAAAATGAAATTCAGCAGCAGCAAGCGCATGTAACTCTCATATTGGGGGGTAAATTACTATAAACCTTCATGTTTTTTTATTTCATTTTTATTATTGCCCAAACAAAAGAAGCAAAGAGGTGAAATTTTGATAGATCATGGAGCAGTTATAGATGTAAACATTGGTTAGGTCAGCGTCATGTAGTAAGAGTAGTTACGAACTCTTATGGTAGGGATAAACATGGTTCGATTTGGACGGTTTGCAACGAATTTGTCAACCAAACTCCTTAAAGCGGTTTGGAATTTTTTTAAAATCAAACAAAATCACTTCAATATATAAACCATACCAATCCAACTTACGTTTTTCGGTTTGGTTCGGTTAAAATCACGATTTAATAAATAAAAAATAACATATATCAAATAAGTTAAATCATAAATATAAGTTTAAAATTTCACATTAAAACATAAATATTACGATTAAAAATATTACAAATTAACCAAAGTTCTATAATTTTAGTCATTATAATGCAACATAATAGAAATATTTTAACCTCTTAATCAATACCAATTGACGTAAAATCTGTAATTGTAACACATAGTCTATTCTTTATATAAAATTAAGAATATAGTACATGAATTCATTGATTATAGTTAAATGATATAAAATAACTATTAAAACAAAACGAGTTGAAATATCAAATATGATAATACCTTCTATAACATTTTGTGAATTATTCAACTATTCTATCTAATCCAAAATTCAAATATTGACGAATCACTATAATTTCTTTTTATTATGTAACCATTTTTTAGGAAAAGTTACCACATCAATCATATTTTCACGGGATAATTGTAGCAGCGGTACCAAACCTTTCATTTAGTAGCAAACTTTGTCCAAACCTTTACTTTGTGTCACCCACGGTACCAAACCTTTGAAAATGTCCGCAGCTAAAGTCCAAATGGATAGTTTCTATTAGTTTGATCGTTAGTTGACTAAATAATTGACTTTGACAATAATATTGACTGATTTGAAGATGTTAAAATGATAATTTTACATTTTTTAATAATAAAATAACCAAAATCAAATAATTAAAATTAAAAAAACCATTCCACATTCTTCTTCTTCTCCACCCCACCACTCCCACCCCAAATCTGCATTCTGCAAATCTGAGAAATCAACTTTTCACCCCCACCCCCACCCCCAACCCAATCTACAAATTTGGGAAATCAACCTGTTCGAATCCTCGAATCCATGGCGTCAAGAACCTGTTTCCCAACTATGTAGATCTACGTAGGCTAAATTAGAGATTTGGACTTCACAACCGATCAGAAATTGAGTTCCTCGATAAAAATATGGATTTCCTGCTGAAATGGTCCACCGAAGAGACTATCTTGACCAAAGAGGGAAAGAATAGATAAGAGATTGAAAATGACTTAGGGATTTTCTGTATGACGTCTAAACAAGTTTCTGGTAAGGTCCATTTCTTGTTGCTAATTTGCGGTGGAGCTTGTGGTGGTCGTTACAGCCTGTGTGTAGGTGGATTGCAATCGTCGGCATGGTGGAGGTGGGTGGATTTTGGTTCGTTGGTTGGGGTTGGGTGAGGGAATGTGGAAATAAGATGAACTCTTTCAGATGAAATTTTGGGCTAAATGCATAGGTAGAGTTCCTTAGAGCCACTGCCATTACAGTAAAGCGCACATTCGGTTCTGGGGACTCCATTCCCAAGCTTGTTGAAGCATTCTCGAAGTTCCAAACCCAGATTTGTATATTTAGGTTGGGGTGGTCGTGGGGTTGGTGGAGAAGAAGAGTGTAGAATGGGTTTTAATTTTAATTAATTGATTTTGTTTATTTTATTATTAAAAAAATGTAAAATTACTATTTTAGCATTTTAAAATCAATCAACATTATTGTCAAAATCAATTATTTGGTCAACTAACCGTCAATCTAACAGAAACCATTCCTCTGGACTTCAACTACGGACATTTTGAAAGGTTTGGTACTGTTGGTGGCAAAAATGAAAGGTTTAATACTGTGGGTGACACAAATTAAAAGTTTGGGCAAAGTCTGCTACTAAATGAAAGATTTGGTACCACTGTTACACTTATCTCTATTTTCACTCAATGTAACTCCTAAAGAAATAAAAAATTTGACCAATAGTAGAGAATGACTCAGAAATAATTGTGAATATTTGAATAGCTAACACATCTTTAACAATTTGGGGGACAATCTTTTACTTATTTGCTTTCAACTTTCATCAAAGTAATATGTCGAAAAACTCATTGGTCAAATCCTCAAAAGGACAATTAAGTAAACCACCAAATCATTTTAGCAATTAATAGTAAAATCTAAAAATTAAGTTAAAATGTAAATAATTAATTGAAGGGAAAAATTCAGTTTTCCTACTTTAACTTTACCCTATTTCAAAAATAACAAAACAACTTTCACATTTCAAAAATCAGAAAATTTGACCTATACACACACACACACACATATATAGATATATAAAAAATTAACCCACCGCCACCTCTACCACCCCTATCACTCCAGGGACCGCTCCGGCTCCGACGACTGCTCCGACGACCGTTCCGACGACCATTCTAGCGACTATTCCGATGATCGTTCCAACGACTGCTTATCTGTTGTATGGT